>JAMKCH010066585.1:0-17852 GCA_023653785.1 Ophioderma brevispina
AGGTCGGAAATAAAGGTCGATGCCTAATAATTAAATACCATGGTGCCAAAATCTGAACCTTAATGAAAATTCACAACTGGGGGGAAAAGTCTGGAATATAAGCTAAAATTCACGACTCTCATGACAACAATCCTAAGCCAAAAATCTAAACCTGAAAGAATTGCGCTTAATAGGATCTAGGGGATTTGGGCTTTCAAAAGCCAAGGAACCAGAAACACCTTCTAAGAGGTGCTCAACACGGAGACAAGGAAAAATTACCGGGTTGATGAGCGCCAAGAGCTTCAAGAGGGCGAGGAGTCATAGGTGTTGCCAGTCGTCAAAAATGGAAGTCATAGATTAGGGACCAGTCATTTATTAGTGTGGTAGTTTTTTGGGGGATTTCTTGCATCTGCCTTGAGGATTGCCAATTTGTTAATACATCAACATTGGCGTAAGGTTTGGAAGCAACTCATCGTAATAATATGTCCGTATTTAAAATATAATCAGTTATTAACGTTTAATGGTGGACCCCCTACAATTGAGATTGAACTTTTTTAGCATTTTTTGTCATTTTTACCCTCTAACTCCAAAACAATGGTCGTAGGTGGTACAAAACTAACATTTTTGGAATCCTTTGACTATAGACGGGACAATAGTGACTTATCAAAATGATTGGAGCGTTTTAAACAATTTGACCCCTGTGTAAACTTAAAAATTGGCCCTATTGAACAAGTGATACCACAATTAGAGAGTACTTACTACCTGCATTGAGGGCCTTACTAACTACCAAAGGGTTAAACCTTTCTGAGAGTGGGGGTTGGGGTAAACGAAAAACTCCTTATAAGGCCCCTATGAATTCTGCTCCTGCTCTATTGCTGTTGAAGAAATATTTAGCAATTGTTTCAGTAAAAAAAAATGCTTATTTCATGAACAAGTGGGGGTTTCTCACATGTCAGGTTAGTATGTTTGTGAAACTGTTACCACGGGGGGTGGTTAAACGTTTCATACTAACCATATGAAATCCGATATGGGTGTAAGGCTCAGGTTCCAAAACCCCAGGGAGATCGGCGATAGACTGAAAATAAGGGGTCTTTGGGGAGTGAGAAGCAGCCAATTTGGCCCCAAAATAGGGGTTTTCCAAGTGACAAATTTTCCAAAAAAAATGAGGTCTTTGGGTTGAGATATGTTTGCAGAATTTAGTAAAAAAATATAGAAATTAAAAAAAAAAAAAAAAAAAAAAATAGGGGCCTTGGGGTGACAGTGGTCAACTAGTTTCAACAAAATATGGGGGTCTTTGGGGGAAATTTAAAACACTGCTGAAAAAGGGGGGGGCTTAACAGCCTTACATACGCGTAGCTTACAAGTGGGAATCCCCCACCCCCCCACCCCTGCATTTACCATGTGGGTTAAATGTGATTTTCCTGTGTGAACATTTAACAGATAATGCACTGAAAATTATTTGCCACCAGTGTGTATTCTCACCTGAGTAGGATAAAGTTTACTTGTGGTTTTACAAGTGTGAATTCTGCATGCTTGGCTAAAGATGATTGGTTTGTGAACCATTTGCCACATTCCGTGCATTGAAATGGTTTGTAACCAGTGTGGATTCTCACATGTTGAAGCTAAAGTTGATTTGGTATGTTAAACATTTACCCACATTAAATGCAATGAAAAGTTGTTTTTTTGTCACCAAGTGTTGACTTATCCACATGGCGGCTTCTTACATATGATTTATGTTGTGAAACTGAAAACATCTCTCCACATCCAGCATGAAATGGTTTGTCAGCAGCATGAATTCTCACATGTTGGTTTAAATTTTGATTTGTTTGTGAACATTTACCACATTCAGTGCATTTTGAAATGTTTTGTCACCATGGTTATTCTCACATGTTGGGTTTTTAAATTGGCGTTCTGTGTGAAAAAAATTTGCAGACATCAGGGCACTGAAATGGTTTGTCACCAGTGGGAATTCTCATATGAGTGATTAAGTTGATAGTCAGGAGGAATTGTCGGGCACAGGGTGGAAATGGAGGGGAAATGGAGTAAACGACTTTTGCTAATGACGATTTCTTGTACAATGAGAACTACGCTAATAATTTTGGAGGGTGGCAAAAATTTCGTGAAGGAATTTTCAGAAATCAAATATGGCCGCTATCACTCTGAAAATTAATTCAACTGGCCATTATTTCATGCAATAGATAGATCAGGTTTTTAAAGCACGAGGAATATTTTGGACGGGTTATTGACGTGGATTTGATCACAACATTACCACCAAAATCCAATATGGCCACGCTAACACCAATATGCCCGAAATCATTCAATTGACAATAAACTCATCAGGTATTTTAGAGGATAATTCTGCGCTTATACAGTAGGAACTCATATCGGACATTCCAAGTGTAGTTAACAAGCTTAGACAACGATGGAGTCAAATATGACTGCCTTTAAGATCTTTTTAAAACCTACAAATTGTTAATATCATATATATTGGCCGTCATTGAATTTACGAGCATGTTGTCAAAACAAAATATACCAGATACGAGTTATTAATGTACAAAGACATTACACCTCATATTTTATTTCAACTATAATACTCATTTGGTGTTTTAAACTAAATTACAATACAGCTGATCGTAATTATAGTTAAAAGAAGGTAAAAAGGCAGCCACATTGGCCCACCATTTTAACATTTTTTGCATGTTTAAAGAAACAGAAATTCCAGATAAGAATGTCAAATGGTCAAATACTTAGCCAACTTAATTTACCACCTTTACAATAAATTAGTTATTAACAAATATAATCCACATATTATGTAGTTTTCTATTTTTTAAAGGCGGCTGTATGGCTGCAGATCTTGATTTGAAAAAGGCCATTACAGAGAAATGCCGCTTAAGGGTTTCTAGTGATCAGATACATGTTTCTCTAAGTGTAAAGCAAAAGCATGCATATAGACACTGGAATCAAAGCATCTAAACTGCCAATGGTGCAGAACACTTGAGTGGTACTGGATGCAGTTGGAAAATTCATTTGTGGTGTTAAAGAACACTTGCAGAGTGTGAGCAATTGTTGTAACAAAATTTGAACACCTGCAGAAAACGTTTTTAAGTGTTCAGTATGTATTCAAGAGCGTAAATAGGTAGTAATGGGATTGGAGCTAAGATCATTTTAATGATTCGGAGAGAAGTATTTGATTTTGAGCAGCCATATTGGACTTTTGTGCAATGTAATGATAAATTAAAATACATTACCAACACTCCTCGTGCTTTAAAAACGGAAGAAGTACCGAGAGATATTTGTCTCTATCAGAATACTAAGGGATTTTAGTGATTTTTGACATACTAGCAGCCATATTGGATTTAAAAAAGGCACTGTAACAAATTTTGCCCACCCTCCAACAATTATTGCTTAGGTCCCTATAACTAAAATCTATCAATAGAAAAAGTCTGTACTCCATTTCCACCCTTGCAGGCTGTGTGCCTAGACTGTCCACCTGACTATGATTATTGTGATGAAACAGTTAACGCACTCTGTGCACTGTGAAATGGTTTATTCACCAGGTGAACTTCATATGCGTGTCTAAAATTGTGGTTTTCTGTGTGAAATATTTTCCACGTCCGGCATGAAATGGGTTTTGTCACCAGTGTGAATTCTCACATGCGTGGCTACATTTGATTTGTATGTGAAACATTTATTACATTCAGTACATTGAAATGGTTTGTCACCAGGGTGAATTCTCCTGGGGGGGGGTTTTTCTGGTTAAGACGGAACTGTTGTGGAAATATTTACCACATTCAGCGCATTGAAACGGTTTGTTACCAGTGTGAATTCGCACATGTTCGTCTAAAGTTTTTTTCCATGTGAAAATTAGCGCATCAGATGCACTGAAATGGTTTTTCACCAGCTTGAATTCTCACATGTGTGGTTAAAGCTGATTTGTGTGGAACCATTTACCACATTCAGTGCATTGAAATGGTTTGTCACCAGTTGTGAATTCTCACATGCGCGGCTAAATTTGATTTGTTTGTGAAACGTTTACCACATTCTGTGCACTGTTGAAATTGGTTTCACCAATATTGTGAATCTCCCCTGTCTGGTTTTAAAGATGACTTGTTTGTGAAACTATTTACCACATTCAGTACATTGAAATGGTTTGTTACCAGTTGTGAATTTGCATGTGATCCGCCTAAATAGAACTTGCGTGTGAAGATTTACCACAATAGTCTTGAAATGGTTTGTCACCATTTGAATTCTCATATGAGTTGGTTGGGTAAAGTGGTTTTCCGTGTGATTGTGAAAACATTAGCGCGATTCAGTGCACTGAAGGTTTTCACAGTGTGAATTCTCACATGTGTGGTTAAAGTTGATTGTGTGTGAACAAGTACAACATTCACGTGCATTGAATGGTTTGTCACATTGGCATTCCTCTATGGTTGGTTTTAAAGGGTTTTCAGTGTGAAACATTTAGCGCATTCAGTGCACTGAAATGGTTTCACAGTGTGAATTCTCAAATGTGTGGTCAAGTGAATTTGTTTGTGAAACTTTACCACATTCAGGCACTGAAATAGTTTGTCACCAGTGTGAATTTCCACATGGTTGGTTTTAACTTGTTTTTCCATGCGACACATTTACCACATTCAGTGCATGAAATGGTTTGTCACCAGTGTGAATTCTCACATGTCGATAAGATGACTCTTTGTGAAATATTTACGACCACTTCAGTGCATTGGACTGGTTGTTACCAGTGTGAATTCGAACATTTTCGTCTAAAATTTTTTTTCCAGGTGAAACATTAGCGATTCAGTGCACTGATGAACTGGTTTTCCACCAGTGTGAATTCTCACATGTGTGGTTAAAGTTGATTTGTTTGTTGAACCATTTACCAATTCAGGGCATTGAAATGGTTTGTCACCAGTGGAAATTCACATGCGTGGAACTAAATTTGATTTGTTTGTGAAACATTATTACATTCAGAAGTGCATTGAAATGGTTGTACCCAATGTTGAATTCTCCCATGTCTGGTTAAAGACGGGACTGTTGCCGAAATTTTATTTTTACCACATTCCGTGCATTGAAATGGTTTTTGTCACCAGTGTGATTCCCCCATGCGTATGCTAAATGAATTTCTGTGCGAAAACATTTACCACAATTCTGTGCATTGATAGGTTATCACTATTGTGATTTCTTACATGCTTGTATAAATTAGATTTCCGTCTGAAATATTTACCACACTGATTACACAGAAATGGTTTGTCACCAGTGTGAATTATCGGTATGGCGGTTAATTGTTATCTGTGAAACCTTTACACACTGAGTCTTTTTTGCCCAATCCAATATGCTGAAATGGTTTACAAAGGGAAGCCCTTGTAGATCTTGCCAACCATCTGGTGCCTTCTGATATGTTTCTTAAATGATCAAAAAGAGTTATAAAATCCTTGGGAAATTTACAGAAGAAATTGTCCAGAAATCTTCTCTCCATTATTCTTGTGGTGCTTATTACTGGGCCTGTGATTGGGAGAAAAGATTACCATGTTAGTATTGTGGAAACGACATGGGATATGTACTTGCTTGATATATTGTTGTGAATGACATGGCAAATAAACCACATTCCCTAAGGCCCTAACCCTAACCAACATATACAGAGTGGAGAAAATAACTAAACCACTCCTAAACCAAGTAACAACATAATACGGAGCGGGGCAAAAAAAACGTGTCCCCAATCCTAACCTAACCCAACATACACCGGGTGGAGCAAATAAACCACAGCCCAAACCCTAACCCTAAACAAAATAATTATACAGAGAGGGGCAAATAATAAACTAAGGCCCAAGCTCTAACCCTACAAAACAATACAGAGCGGGCAAATATCAACAATGTACACCAAGCTCAACCCTAACAAACAAAAAAACATATAAATAGAGGAGGCAAATAAACCATGATGGCCCAAGCCCTTTCCCCTGACAAACAAAAATATAAGAAAAGGACAAAATAAACCACATACCTACCAAACTGTATAGAGAGGACAATATAATAGAGTTAGCAAAGACGAATTGGGATTTGGCCTGAAGCCATTTGTTAGGATGGATAGGAGCGGGCAATTTGGCGGGATTTTTGAGGGAAGCAATTTTTGTGACCTGGCAAAAGCACATTAGCCAATTGGACAAAGACATTGCGCCGCTCCCGGATCCGCACCTCACTCAACGTCGTAGAACCGTAGGTGTTGCAGTAGTTTTAACTTATTGCGGACAAGCAATAATAGCTTGTGTTATACCATTCTACAATTAGTGTAGGATGTTATGTATATTTGCATTTTTTTGCTAAGGATGCTTTTTTGGTATCATTGGATAGCGTAGACATCCAGGTATCAGAAAGTATTGGTCGCATTTTTTCGGAAAAGCGTTTGGCCGCCATCTGGATTTCAAAGCCGCCATTTCCAAGGATTTGAGCGTATATCTTTGGGTCTGAGCAAATGGAGTCAACATTTGGGGCCAAACCATGTTTGACAATACATGGGAGTTAGAATATGATAATAAACATTACCACCAAATCCTTGGCCACTTTGCTAACACCAAAGGCCCCGAACCGAAATATTCAATTGACCAGACATCATCCGGTATTTGGATAGAGGCAACATTCTGCGCCTCTTACCAGTAGGATAGGAAAATATATCTGCCATTCCAAGTGTGTTAACAAGCTTAACGATCAAGATGGCAGTCAAAATTAAAAATATTAAAAAAAAAAAAAAAACCTACAAATTGTATATAGCATAATATATTGCCGTCATTTGGAACTTTTCAAGAATGTGTCAAAAACAAAATATACCAGATACGAGTTATTAATGTACAAAGACATAAACCCTCATATGTTAATTTCAATATAATACTCATTGTGGGTTGTGTTAACTAACTACAATAAGCTGGATCGTAATTTTATAGGTTTTAAAGAAGGTACAAAAAGGCAGCCACAATGGGCCCACCATTTTAACATTTTTGGCATTGGTTAAAGAAAACAGAAATTCCAGATAAGAATGTCAAATGGGCAAATACTTATCCCATACCGGAGGGACACCGTGTAGAAGAAGAAGAGGGAAGGGGAACGACAGAGATAGACACAGAGAAGGGAGGGTTTAATAGGGTAAGGATGGGCTGCGGGGGCGTGGCTTGGTGGTCTTGGCTGCAATCTTAATTTAAAATGCCATCTACAGAGAGAGAAATGCCACCTTAAGGCGTGTCTGTGATCAAAGACCTGTTTTCAGAAGTGTGTAAAGCATAAAGCATGCCATATAGCCACTGGAATCAAGCCTCTAAACTGCCAAAATGTGCAGCAGCACACGGGGGACGTGTGTTACGGATGCGTTGGAAAATGCATTCTAGTGGTGTTAAAGTAACCTTGCAGAGGTTCTCAATGGTAAACAATGTGAACCCTGCAGAAAAACGTTGTAAGACGCCAGTGCTTCAAGTCGCGTGTGTAAAATACGGGTTTATAAATGGCGGAGCTAGAGCTAAGAGCTTTTAATGATTCGGAGAGAATATTGGAATTTGAGCAGCCATCTTGACTTTTGTGGCAATGTAATGATAAAAAATTACATTACCAAACACTTTCTCGAGGGAAGGGACAAACCAAGAGCCAGCCTCATTGCTTCTGTCATGCTAGTCACCGTATGCTCCACGTTTATGAGGCCTTTTATCTTAAGCACATCGCACGCTTACGCATCCTTTCCTGTTCTAGACCCATTTCTCACGCGTTCAAAAGTTCCTTTGATATTTTTAGTTAACAGTGATGTGATGTTTCCTAATTATCAGTTTTTTAGAACTCGCCGATCTGTCTTAGTTCTATTATCAGGTGCAGAACATAGCAATTTTAGTCCTTAGCGGTCTAGCTGTTTTTTTTTAGCGAATAAAGTTATGGCGAAGTACCAGGATTATTGGGCTCAGATAAGAAAGACTTAAGGGAGTTTAGGATTTTTTTGAACATACTAGCAGCCCATATTGTGATTTCAAAAAGGATGTACAATAAATTTTGCACAACCTCCAAAAATTGTGGCTTAGGTCCTAATGAACTAAAATTATCTCAATAGAAAAGGTCGTGTACTCCATTCCCCCGTCAGGCTGTGTGCCTAGACTTCAACCTGACTAGACTTTTTGTGAAACATTAACGCACTCTGTCACTGAAAGGGTTTATCACCAGTGTGAACTATCATATGCGTGTCTAAATGTGGGTTTATGTGTGAAATATTTACCCCACATTCTGTGCATTGAAATGGTTGTCACCAGTGTGAATTTCACATGCGTGGCTACATTTTGAGTTGTATGTGAAACATTATTACATTCCATGTACATTGACTGGTTTGTCACCAGTGTAATCTCCCATGTCTGGTGAAACACGACTTGTTTTGAAAAATTTACAGCATCCAGTGCATTGAAATGGTTGGTTACCAGTGTGAATTTCGCCATGTGTCTAAAGTTTTTTCAATGTGAACAGTAGCGCATTCAGTGCACTTGAAATGGAGTTTCACCAGTGTGAATTCTCAATGTGTGTGTTAAGCGAATTGGGGTGGGTGAACCATTTACCACAATTCAGTGATTGAAATGGTTTGTCACCAGGGTGAATTCTCACATGCGCGGCTAAAGTTGATTTGTTTGTGAAACGTTTACCACAATCAGTGCACTGAAATGGTTTTTCACCACTGTGAATTCTCCCATGTCTGGTTAAAGATGACTTGTTTGTGAAAATATTTCACCCATTCAGTACATTGAAAATGGTTGTGTGACCAGTGTGAATTTCATGTGTCCGCCTCTAAATATGACTTGTTGTGAAATATTTACCCAATCAGTGCATTTGAAATGGTTTGTCCACATTGTGAATCTCAGATGTTGTTTTAACGTGTTTTAGTGTTTGAACATTAGCGCAATCAGTGCACTGAAATGGTTTTTCACCAGCTTGAATTCTCACATGTGTGGTTAAAGTTGATTTGTTTTGTGAACCCTTTACATCATTCAGTGCATTGAAATGTTTGTCACACATTGGTGAATTCTCAATGGTTGGTTAAAAGTGTTTTTTCAGTGTGAAACACTTTAGCGCAATTCAGTGCACTGAAATGTTTTGTCACCAGTGTGATTCACCATGTGTGGTTTTAAAGGATTTGTTTGCTGAAACACATGTACCACTTCAAGTGCACTGAAAATGTTTGTCACCAGTTGTGAATTCTCATATGGTTGGGTTAAATTGGTTTTTCCATGCGACACATTTACCACATTCAGTGCACTGAAAATGGTTGTCACCAGTGTGAATTCTCACAAGTATGATTAAAGATGATTCTGTGGAAATATTTAGACATTCAGTGCAGGAAATGGTTGTTAACAGAGTTGATATTCGCCACATGTTCGTCTCTAAATTTGTTTTCAATGTGAAACCCAGTTAGCGCATTCAGTGCACTTGAATGGTTTTTCACCAGTGTAATTCCACATGTGGTTTAAAGTTGATTGTTTGTGAACCATTTACCACATTCAGGCATTGAATGGTTGTCACCAGTGTGTGTGATTTCTCACATTGCGTGGCTACATTTGCTTTGTTTGTGAAAACATTTTATTACATCAGTGCATTGAAAGGTTTGTCCCACCAAGTGAATTCTCCCAGTCTGGTTAAAAGACGACTTGTTGGCGAAATATGTACCACATTCAGTGCATTGAAATGGTTTGTCACCAGTGTGAATTCCAATGCGTATATAAATGTAATTTCTGTGCGAAACATTTACCACAATCTGTGCATGGATTATGGTGGATCACTATGTGATTTCTTACAATGCTTGTATAAATTAGATTTAGTCTGAAATTATTTACCACATTTAATGCATCGAAATGGTTTGTCACCAGTGTGACTTCTCGGAGTGTGCGGTTTTTTTAAATTAAAGTTGATTTATCTGTGAAAACTTTAACAACTGAGTTCTTTTTTGACAATCAAATACTGCTGAAATGGTTACAAGGAAACCCTTGTAGATCTTGCCAACCATCTGATGCCTTCTGAGATATGTTTCTTAAATTGATTCAAAAGGGTATACATCCTTGGGCAATATTTACAGAAGAAAATGTCCAGAAAATCTTCTCTCCATATCTTGTGTGCTTTATACCCTTGGGGCCCCGTGATTGGAAGAAGGAGAAAAATTACCAGTTAGTATTGTGGAAACGACATGGGATATGTACGTGATTGATATATTGTCTTTGAATTGGCAATAAACCACATCCTAAGCCCCTCCTAAACCCTTAATCCCAACATATACAGAGTGGAAGAAAAAAAACCACATCCTAACCCAAGTAACCACATAATACAGAGCGGGGACAAAAAAAAAAAAAACGTGTTCCAAGCCCAACCCTAACCAAACATTACACTACGTTGGAGCAAATAAACACAGCCAAAACCCTAACCCAGTACAAACATATTATACAGAGAGGGGGAAAATAAACGAAGGGAACAAAGACTACTACAAAAAACAAAAAACATATAAGAGAGGGGCACATAATAAAACCATGAACCAAGCTCTAACCCTAACAAACAAAACATATACATAGAGGGGCAAATAAACCATGCATGGCCCAAGGGCCTTTCCCCTGACAAACAAACAAGAAGAAAAGAGAAAAATAAAAACACAACCTAAGACAACCATGTATATGTGGAGAGGGACAATTTATAATCGAGCTTAGCAAGCCCAATGTACCTGAAGCCAATTTTGTTAGGATAGGCGCGGCAACTTTTGGCGGAATTTTTGAAGAGGAAGCCATGTGACCTGGCAAAAGCACCTTTTTAGCAATTGCAAAAGACATTGCGCCGCTCCCGATCAGCACCTCACTCACGTGTAGACACCGTAGTTGTTGCACGTATTTAACTTAGTGCGGGACAGCAATAACTTCGCTGTTACCATTCTACAGTTAGTGTAGGATGTTATGTACATTGCATTTTTTTGGCTAAGGATGGTTTTTTTTGGGATCATTGGATTAGAGTAGACATCCAGGTAACAGAAAAGTATTTGGTCGCTTTTTTTTGAAAAAGCGTTGGCCGCCATTCTTGGATTTCAAAAATGGCCGCCATTTTCAAGGATTTTGACGTATATCTTTGTTCTGAGCAACATTGGAAGGCAAATTTGGTGGCCCAAACCTATGTTTAAATACATGGGAGAGTCAGGAGAATATTGATAAATTTTTTTAAAAACCTAATTATATCCAAGTTGTGATTTGTAACACCCCTCGGCCCAAAACTGGACATTGTTATTACGCCATTGCCCATACCTGTCCCCTTCGAGATTTTTCTCTATTAAAGGGGGTTTATCGTCGAGGAGTTGTGGCAATGGGGACAGTGGCGTGTAATGGTAATAACATCCAGGTATCAGAAAAGTATAGGTCGCATTTTTTGCTGCAAAACATTTGCGGCCATATTGGTTTCAAAAATGGCCGCCATTTCTTTTTATATAGGGATTTTGGCCCCGCTTATTTATGGTTTTGTTGGTCTGGAGCAGGCAAAATGGTGAATCAAAATTTGGCCAAACTATGTTTTTAATACCTGGGAGTCAAAAATAAAATTATGATAATCAAACCTAGTCTAACCAAGCTGTCCTTTTCAAAATCCCTTCCAACCATAGTGGTGGTGGTGGTTTAAATTTTTTTGGTGGGTGGTGGGTGGGGGGGGAGTGAGGAAGTTGTTATGACGCTTCCTACGAACATAGTCCCCCTTTGAGATTTTCTATAGATGATGTGCCCTATGACGTCACTTGTTGACATTCAGGACGCCCTCTTGTTGTTTTATGGCAGGCAAAATATTACATAGTTCTGTGACAGACCACAAAAAATTGGTTATAAATTAAGGGCGAATCTTTCCTGGATCTAAATTGGTCACAACATGCAGCTGTTAGCATTAGATTAGTATGCTGAGTAAGAAAGTTAGGTATTATTTAATTAGAAACAAAAGTTAACAGCAAAAAACAGAATTCCCCATGCAAAGTATAGGGGAGGGTGGCATGCCAGGGTCGATAGGACAACCAAACAGGGGGCGGACAGTAATGAAACATAAAAAATGTCACATCATCTAGAAGGCGGCAGGATTTGGTGTGTGGTTGAAAAATACGTAGGACAAGCTTTTTGGTCCCGTCGTGCACCAAAAATCGAGGAGGCAGAGCCAAAGGCAGCAGAGCAACATCCCACATGTCTATATGACGTCATAATGCGGGCCGGACGGAAAAAGGGGAAGAGAGGGGGGAAACAGGCCGCGGAGCACGAAAAAGCGGGACAATACGGCCGAGGGGCGCCGGGAGGGCCGAAAAAGTGGAAGAAAAACCCAATGGTATGGGGGAGCCAAATGAGTAGAATGCGGGGACAGGCGGAAGAGAGTCAAGGACCCTATTTGAAGTGGAAAAGTTTGTCCCTTCGTCTGAAACTCCTCCCCCCCTCTCCATCCCCCCCCCCGGTTTTTCGCCTATCTTCCATCCTGCCGCCTGTTCACCGCACATCTAATGTGTTTTTTACCCGTTCTTCAGCCTACCTTTTGGGAGGTCTTTCGGGTACATGTGACGTGTGACTGCCCAAGTGTAGCGTGCGCCCCTGCAGCTTGTGGTTTTCAAATCGTTACTCAAATCAGTAGGGGATTAAGGCTCTTGATTAAATGTACGGCTGTATGGGCATATATCCTTCATACCTTAACATGTCAGTAGACAAGGTTCCAAACCTGTCTTTGTAAAAACACTGATTGTCCACATCATCTATCGCGTGATTAAAAAAGATTTGAAGGTTCGCAACAAAACCTCCCCATTTCTTTTTAAGGATAAAAAGTCATCTAATGGCTGCCATTTTGTAATCAATTTGTTAACAATTGTAGGAGGTGAATGCCAGAGTTATCTACAAAAATCCCTAACGACGCGGCTACTCCATGTACTGCCTCAGGTTGGCAACAGCGTTCTGCAAGTCAGGATATATGCAAAGTGTTTTGTTGTGCTTTCTTGCTACAGTCTACATGTAGTATACAAGGCCTAAGGATTTGGTATGGTTGGATGGAGAACATGGTCTTTGAGCCCAAAGGATGAGATGTAGATAGGTTGAGGCCAGGCTCCTTTGTATATAGGCATAGGTGACAACTTATCAGCACTTTGGTTTTGCAAACGTTTCTTGAAAATTTCTGCCATCTGGTTTGTTGTAGTTAGGATCTCCAGCAGATATTTTGGTGCTGATAAGCTAATAACAGGAATTCTTCGACAGCTTGATGTACTCTTGTACTGATGGTGTTTCATATTTCAGGCGCGGTAGTTATTAGGTAGATGACTGGTGAAACGATGCGAGCAGGAGCTTGCATCATAATAAGAGCACCTTTCTTGTCAACACATTCAATTTACTCCGGCCTTCTTGCAGTATGCGGTTTAGCAGCTTAAATATGTTGAAGCTGGCGGAACCAGCGAACGGTCCAGCCCAGAGCATCCAGCAACTTCGGAAGTGCGCATGAATGATTGGTCAAATGGAGAGCAGGAGAGTCCAGCAGCCGCGTCAACAAAAAGGTCAAACAGTGGAGCGCAGTCCCCGTCCGCCGTTTGACTCCCCAACAGCGGTCAGGAAGTTAGGGCGACGTGATGGCCAACAGACGGTATCGACACGGTAAAAAAGTAAGACGCAAGTGCCTGAGGCACAAACCAACCCCAACTGGGACCAAAACGACGCTATGAGCAATGCCCGAAAGCATGGCATGTACACAGATGGAGTGGGCAAAGGGCAGCCGGCAATGTCTCGCCGAGCAACGTGTCCAGTCTCCCTGCACGCGGCTATTGCACCATGCTGGTCGGAATTCAGCAGCGCTGTTATTTGTAACCAGGCCAGGGCGGCGGGTGCGCAGGGAGTTTGGGCTAGCACCCCATGATGATTCCAACACATATGACCCGACGAGTTGATGCCGACAAGTAGCTGCCTAACAAGTTCTCACATCCCAGAAACGCTGGTGCTGGACGCATGCTAAAGGGCGGAGACGACAAATGAGGTGAGAAGAAAAGAAGGAGGTATGAGACAGTAAGAGAGTGAAGACAGGGCAAGGCCGTCGACGATAGCCCATTACCGTACCAGTCGCCGCTTGAGGCAAATCGCCGCACGCAAGTTGAACCTAGCATGGGGGAGAAAAGCACTTGATCCCGTGGTCTCGTTCCGCAGACAAAGCAACAGATCTCGGCATAGGAGGGAAGGAAGGATGTGGATCGGGCCGGTATAGCAGTGTCAGGTTGTGGGGCTGGATAAAGGAGTGATTTTTGGGGCGGGAGCTATGAGCTGCACGGCACCTGTGATTGTCTGTGCCAAATTATCGCATGAAAGTAAGCAATTGATGAAGCCTCTATTGATTAATTTATCAGGGGTTCAAACTGCACCACTTCTGCGCGGGTTAAACTTGTACCTATGACTATCACTGTGTTTTATACCAAGCTATGGGAAGGGTTGCCAAAGATGACACCCACCAGTGTACTGTGTGAAGTAAGTACACTTTTATACTGGATCTTTTCAACTATTAGGGCATTTAATCAGCCCCATCAATATATCGGCGTCTTAATGCGTGCTCCCACCTGTAGGAGCTTGATATTCCATGGAGAGTTTGTTATGACATACTTCTGCATGTAACAGTAGCTAGCAAATAGCATAATAGTGGTTCGGCCGTTAGATTTTGATATGGTTTGTCAGACAGGAACGAGTGAGACCACCCTTTTGCTTTCCTTCTGTCAGGAATTTTGCTCGGTCCGATAACTGGAGTGGATCTTTCAACACCGTCTTCATAGTGTGAAGTTGAGTATTCATATCATTGAGATCGTCTTGTCACCGGTTTTGTTGTTCATAGTTATCAAATGTTAATCTTCACTAAATACTTGTCCAATCAACAAAATATTTCTTTCAGCCATTGCTTGGTTTAAGGATTTGCACGTCGTAAAACTGCTGGCAACAAGAAACCTCTTACAGTTTTCTAAGGAGGATCTTTTTGCGTTGGCTTGCATCATTCATCTAGTACTGGATCCTTTAACTACCCAGAGCATGGATAGTTAAACTAGCTGGTTCAAGGGCATTATTTGGAATAATGGGTAGGGGCAACACAATCATATGGTGAATCGGTGAAATTAGGACAGATTGTGTAAATCCGGAAATAATGGTTGGAAAGGAAGTGTTGGTGGCAGAACAGAGAATACTGAATTCGCCCCAATATTTTTACTATTTGGCTTCACTAGAACGGAAATCATAGCCTGGAGACCAAGGTACAGGAGCTTGTCCTAGAGATGCAGTTCAACCATAATGTATTTTAATGTAATGTTCAAGATAAAAGGCAAACTACCAGTGCAAGCTAACAGGAAAATTGATCTTATATTGCAAAACGGTTGGCTGTCGTGGTGCTCATTTGACACTCAAATATTGCATTCTCAGTGAAATATAACATGGTACAAAAGTGCATTTGACCCACATGTACATTTCAATCTTGCAACTGCAACTCAAATTTCTGGAATGACCAAGGATTTTGCAAAAATCTGGGAAATGCCGCCCCTCCCATCCTCAATTTGGGACAAAATCGGCAGATTTTAAGAAACGGCATGTCTAGATTTCACGAAACTTGTACAAATGAATTTTTTTTTTCCCCTTGGCCTTAACATATAGGGGAAAAAGCACAATTAATATTCAAAAAATAAAAAAAGTAAAAAAAACCATTTATAATTTTAAAACACATAATTTTATTGTTGACGTTTCGGCCGGCCGGCCCCATTCTTGGGATTTTTCACATTTTGGACCGGCACCCTGGATTTGCAATTTGTTTCATTTGACAAGGGTCAAATTTTTAAATTGATCCAATAAGGTTGAAAAAGGAGAAAATGTTAGTGTGGGCTGGCCACAAGGATTCAGGAAAGGTATAGTTGTGTACCATCTAAAACTGTAAAAGTTTTAAGGTTATAGGCTAAAAACAGCACTAAACAATAGGGGTCAATTTCAGTGGTATAGGGGTTAATTTTAAAGTTGCTCAGATTAAATAAAAAATGGTTGCAAATTATTGATGGAGGTTCATAGGATTTATAATCAATAAGGAATAGTTTTGGAATGTCTAAAATACGTAGTTACGATGGGCTTGATAGGGGGGAACAGCAGGTACGTTCCACATTGATTCAATGGGGATTGACCTCGTTCCCCCCTTTTTAGCATTGGATTTTGTGAAGGGTAAAGTAAGCAGTAAATGATGATTGTAGACAAGTCGGGCAATTTCAAAGCTACCCTTATTATATTCTTTATTGACAATAGTTTCGATTTGGTGTTTAAAACATTTTTTAAACAGTTGGTATTTGGAATTTTTTGAAATTAAAAAAAGAAAAAACCTAAAAAATTAAAAAAAAAAAAAAAAAAACAAAAAAAAAAAACCATTTTTAAAAAAAACAGATTTTGGCATGTTTTAACAAGGTAGTTATAAAATATACCCCACAAGTAAGGACCAAAAGCAAATCCGAATAGGAACACAAGACACTTACTACAAGCAAGTAAATGGATGGAGATTTTTGGACACTGTGTTTTTTTTCCTCTTTTGTCTATCAATTTTTTTGTTTAGAAAAAAAAAAACAAGACATTCTACAGAGTTTCTTCATTTTATAAGCTGTTCCTGCAAATTTAAATGTTTATACTCTTTCGGGTGGATACTTAAAGGTGCGATGTCGTGATCTAATCCCTCTTTTTGTTCATGTTCGCTTTTAGTAGATCTCTTGAGAAACAGCAAATTCCCAAAAATTGAAGTTGATTTGATCAGAGATGGCATTTGGTGTTATGAGCAAATGTATACATGTAATATATCACAATCTCCCATAGACCACTGGACAGTAATTTCTGTCAGTTTACGGACAAAACTATAAAATTGCGAATTTCTTGCAGAGACTATCTAATATTCATGTCAGATTGGGCACACATACTTTGCTTAGCCCGATGGTTCAGATGATATAAAAATCTCAACTTTTTTGAGGTAAGTCGGGGGGACGAGGCTGTGGATCACGAAAAGAAATGCCCCTTTAATCATCTGATTTAGCCAAAAATGCCTTGACATTATTTATTTCTCTCCGACCTCCTAAGATCATGTGTTTATTGTGGAAATATAACTGCTCTAGCCTGTAAGTATAATAACCCCGGGGTATAAGGTTTATCGTAGATAGAAACCGCAAAGGATCATGGGGCCGAAAAAGGGGCAAGAGCACCACACACGTCGATGATCATCATTTGTTTCCGTGCACTGTCAATGAGGAATCACAGCAAACGAGAAGAACCAAACTTATTGTGGATTGTTTTCAATTATGTTTAAGTTAATGATGACAAATATACTACCAGGTTGTTGTCCATGAATGGTATTACAAGTAATCTTTGTTTTTATAAAAGGTACGACAAATTATCCCCTCAAAATAACCAGAAAATTCACACTTTCGTCAGCTGCTATCGAAAGATGTAGCGTGCAGCCGCCAATGGAGTTGACTGAACCCAAATTCTCCCAGTTTACATTAAACATCACATTCACAAATTTCATTCATTACCGTATAATGAAGCAGCCGACTATTAATACATTCACAATTTGATATTTGAGTTTCTTTATTAAATATTAGTTAAGAGACCTTTTCATGGAACGACGCATCTGAGATACACCGGACACGGAGAGGCAAACTTGGTCATCGATTGCTGCTTGAATCACGGCCCACACATCGCTCATCGCCCCGCTCATCGCACACGGAACTGTTATAGCCCTGGAGCTAGCACACATTTGTAACACATCTCAAGTACAAAAGGTTTGAGTGATTAAATATGTTGACAGACTGACAGGAACCCCTGAAACGTGATTCTTAAGTGCCGCAAGTGGTGCCTTAAGGAGAG
>JAMKCH010066587.1:0-10361 GCA_023653785.1 Ophioderma brevispina
CAACCCACAGATGTACAGTTATTTGTTTCATATAAATTATTTTGTTGTCATGTTTTTGCTTTTCCCCTATTGTTGATAACCAGGCTAAGGCGAAGAGAAACTGGGTGGCAGCAGAAACGTTGACAGAAAGTGAAAGCTTCCTTCCGCGTGTACCACTAGGCTGTTAAAGTGTACAACCAAACGCCAATAAATACTATTCTAAAAATTGTATATTTACATTATTGTTCACGAACAAATGCATGACAAATATAATTCTGTTTTTGCAAAGTTTTTTCCCAACCCCGAACCCAAAAAAAGAATTAATACTGTATACTGTCTCGTTCCGTTCCAATAAGGCACAGTGCCAATAAGGTTAGATGAATTAATGCTAAATTGATTATCAAAATCAAAATTGTTTTCTTTATTTATAGATTTACACATGCTTAAAATATTTAATTTAGGCATAATAATTATTATATTATTTCAAAACTACTGGAAACATAGACTAAAAACACGCCCCCTTTAAAAAAAACAAAAAAAACAATAAAAAAATAAAATTTATCCAAATTGCCGGCGCTAAGTTTTTTCCATGATTGGGTCTACTATATGGATACTCAAGATTGTCTTATTACATTATATCACAATTAAATATCTGTATGAAGTATGATCATGATTCGTAATAAGTGTTAGGGCCAAGGTTTTAAGTGGGTTAAACGCACGTTATTGTGTAAAAACACGCGTTTTTCCTAATGGGACCGAATTACCGTGGGACCGAATTGGGCGTTGAGACCTGAACTTGACTGGGACCGAATGATATGAGTCCGAATTCGCATGGCCGAACTGTTTGGACCGAATCGGCCAGCCTTGAGAGTGTTGCAAAATAATGCACCCATGTGACGCCCAACTGACACAATTTATGATGCCAGATCGACTATAATTGAACTTTAATACTCTGGTCTAAAATTCAAAGTGGGTGACCCAAACATGGTAAAAATATTTGTAATTGTAATTTGAAGACTTATTCTGTATTGTTATATAATAGTAAAACGATTATAGTAGCCGTAACAATTATTTTCCCGACCAGCTGTAAGTGTTTCTTTGAAATTGGTCAAGACATAAAATGATCGGCAAATATAGGCAACAACTTTCATAACGGCACGGATCAGTCAGTCATCAGTTAGTCGTCAGTCAGTTACAACAAACACACGGAATTTGCTCATACTGGCTGGTCTCCGCCAGCAAAAAAGAGCTCTATCGCATACGAATACGTCTGTTTTTATATTGAAATACAAGCAAATCAAAATCACCTTTGTTTTCTTTGACTTTTAATTTCTGTAGCCAAATACAGGGTATGAAATCTAATAGGAAGTGTCATACTATTGAATCGCTATAACAGATGGCTCAATATCGAGAGCGCATGTTCTTATTTCTCTACTGGTCGGTCGTTTTACTTTGCATTTTTGACGAAAGCTGCCTAGTGGGAGTCCGACACATGGGGAATCTCGTGTTTGGCTTGATTTTTTAAATTTCAGTGGCGGTAGTCGTTTCGGTAACTTTTGTATCATTTTTTGTCAAGTTTTGGACTTCATTTGAGGCGCCTTGTCGTTTTCTTACTGAATGCTATTGGTTATGTTGTGCACCTCTTAACCCGGTTCTACGTGGGGTTCTTCGGGCGAAAATCAAATGGTGATCGTGTTACTATATCTACCAAGCATTCAAGGGCTTACCAGGGACTGAGGTCAAACACACGTGCCAGTTCATTTGACTTGAGTAGATTTAGTGTCAACCACCAGACCACATCAACAATTTTTTGCAGCCCTAGAATTTTCACATGGAATGTGGGGAATATGTGTAAATGACGTAAAACTTGAGTTCTAATAATGACACATGATAAATGATTAATATTTTTAAAGTTACTTATGGTTCATCAAAAAGGCCTACTTGGATTTAAAGATTATAGATATGTTAAAAAATATTTTGTTCCACATATTCCTCCCTCTTCCTGAGGTAAGTGGTGACCAGGCTGTTAATAAGGTCAAATGCCTAAAGTGCTACAAACTTACTTGAAAGAGGTATACCAGATGATCAAGAAGGCCCTATAAGTTATGTTAATAACTTAGCTCGGGGTATTTTGCAACAAGTCTCAAAGAATAATCGGCAAAAGTACGAAGAGAGACCCAATTTGCCTACTAGTGTATGCTGTGTCTTAAGTGTACAAATGGTACAAAGGGATAGGCCTACAAGATAAGGAACCTGTTGTGATTTGCTGTGTTGCCTTTTTGAATTTGCTCATCATTGCTATTAATGCAAAAGTGGTAGGTTATAATTATTTTAGTGCCGGTGTGGACTTGTTCCCCAATGACAGTTCCCTAAAGGGGGCGTCCGACGGCGGAGCCCTGTCAATTTTTTTCGGGAAAGCTTTATTTTAAAGAGCTCTATCATGATGTAGTTGACATGTTTGAGAGGCTCCGTTTCAAGGTATGAGCCTTTAAAGTTGACTTTACTTCAACATTTTCATTTCAATATTTTTTAAAGCCCCTATGGACTTAGTTCTGTGACAGTTCCTTACATGGGGGCTGTCAGACGGCGGAGCCTGTCAATTTTTTTCGGGAAGCTTTATTTTAAAGAGCTCATCTACTGATGCAGTTCATAAATATGTAGGTGGCTCCGTTTTCAGTTACGAACCTTTTCAGGTGAATTTTACTTTCAACCTTTAAGTTCATCTTTTAAAAAAAATGCAAATTGACAAGGTCCTACGACAGTTCCTTAAATTTGGGAAGCTTTCAATTGATCTTTAAGGACAGATACATTGGCTGTATCCTCTTGAGGACCTACGGTATGCTCACTAAATTTCAAAAAAAATCTCCCTGAGTCCAAGGTCAATCTCCCTGATTCCAAGATCAAATCTCCCTGATTCCAAGATCAAAATCTTTTTTTTTTTTGTTTCCCTGATTCCAAGACAAATCTCCCTGATTCCCAAGATTCAATCTCCCTGATCAAAATCTCAATGTTGGCAGCTCTGGAAGGTCATCAGGGGTCGTCTTGGACACTGCCGTGCTTTGAGGGCAGGGGTCATTTTGGTGTCAAAGGGCATCCAGGGGAGATATATGCTTTTATATATGGATATGAGTTTTGGTATGGGGTTAGTTTTGCCTAGGTGGAAACCGATCACTCGGAGGGTTCTGAATTGCCCGATTTTAAGCTTTTGGATCGGATCGGAACGGCAAAAATTCCCCTCCCTACCGATCTCATGAAACGATCCCAAACAATTACTACAAAGCCTAGAAAAACGGCAAAAGCTCATTTCAAACTCACCTTATCTGCAAATGAAGACCTAAAGCCCAAGTTTTTATTAATTATACTCAATCTAGCATTTAGGAACAAACCTGAGTCATCAGACAAACCTCACAATTCTTGATAGCAACAAATATGTACCGTCGTATGTGTGTTTTGCATTCACAACGTTTAAGTTTACATGAATTACATGTCGGCAGTATCTGGGAATTTCCCGTTAATTATTGATGAGATGAAACAACGTTCCTGTTTGGCTGAGGTGTCGTTTCATTTATTAAAAAAATTTATGGAAGTTTGTTGATAAAAAGTTTGTGACAAAACTTTTTAACACAGGTCATAACAATATACATAGTTTTTATCGAAAATTTATAAAGGAAATGATGTTCATTGTTCACTTTTATCCAATTTGGAGACATATTCTAGAATATTCTAGAAATTCACAAACTTCCAACCCATCATTATTGCGCGAACCGGAAAGTCAACTAATCAAATAGGGTGCCCGGGCGACTGAGAGAAAGGGATGGAGGGAGATCATGGAGCGCAGAAAACCCCTGGGAAAATATTGTTTTTTCTGTTTCTGTGTAAACTGTTCGCCTTCAAGTAGATTGTCTTTTCCTGTACTACAATTATCAGTCAATAATGTAATTTGAATAATTCTAGCGTAAGTAATAAACAAAGTTCAGAGAGCAAATTGTACGTGCAGAATACATGTATGTGCAAACCATACGGGTCACTGGACATCACCAGAGAATCGATCGAATCGGCCGATCAAACCTCAACATGATAGGAGGATCGCGATTCAGAAGCAATGTGGATCGGTTCTACACTAGAGTCAATAATGTAATTTGAATAATTCTAGCGTAAGTAATAAACAAAGTTCAGAGAGCAAATTGTACGTGCAGAATACATGTATGTGCAAACCATACGGGTCACTGGACATCACCAGAGAATCGATCGAATCGGCCGATCAAACCTCAACATGATAGGAGGATCGCGATTCAGAAGCAATGTGGATCGGTTCTACACTAGTTTTGCCATACAAGTTTGTGATCACGTTTTCGAGGGGTCATTTGGGGGTCAAAAGGTCATTCAGGGATCGTTTTTGGGGAGCTTGGGCGTGCTTTTACATATGGATACGAGTTTTGATGTGGTGTTAGAGTTTCACCGTACGAGTATTGTGGTCACATTTTCCCCAAGGGGGTCATTTTGGGGGTCAAAGGTTATCTAGGGGTCGTTATCGGGACTGGCCGTGTTGATATATGGATAAGAGTTTGTGTATGGTGGTAGTTGTGCCGTACGGTTTTGTGGTCATGTTTCGAGGGCAGGGGTTCATTTGGTGTCAAAGGTCATCCAGGGGTCATGATCGTGGTTGTGCTTTGACGTAGGATATGAGTTTTGGTAGGTGGTAGCGTGTGTAGTCACGTTTTCGAGGGGTTATTTTGGGGTCAAAAGGTATGTAGGCCATTATGGGGTAACTTGGCGTGCTTTGATACCCTGCTTGCCGTATGGATATGAAGCACCTGGGGCGCTAATTAGGTAAAACTACATTCAGATACTCATCTAGCAGGTATGCCTCAGCTAGTGGGTAAATTGGGGTCATTCAAGATCAAAGGTCAAATGGGGGTAACACATTGGGTTGTGTAGGACATGAAACTTGATGCAAAAATCTTTAAGGTCCCAACAGGTATCCAGGGTCATTCAAGGTCAAAGGATGGTAAATGGGTAACTTTAGTATCCAGGTGAACTTGGGGGCGGGCGATTCTGATGAAAGTTTTAAAGCTCATGACAAGGACATCAGGGGTCATCAAGGTCAATGAACCGCAAAACCTGAAGTCATGTCATCCAGGTGATCGCACAAACAGGTGATTGCCAACATCCAAGGACCGACTGTAAATACTTTAAAAAACACCGGTCCAGAACTCTTATGGTATGCACACGATGCCCCTCTTATGGCCCATTGCCCTTTTGACCTCCAATGACCCTACCTGACCTTGACCCCAACCATCAAAAACATATCTTCAAAGTGTGAGTTATATAGCCACCAAAACTTGCTCAAGATAAACCACGACAAGAACCCAGGCTATATGTCAATTGGCCTGTAATGACCCTACATGAATTAGGACCCCACAAACTATGCATTCCTAAACCATTCCCAATTGATGGGTGTCTGCATCATTGATTGCACTCGTTTATAATCCATTGCCCTGCATATGTGATCATTAATCGTTGTTTCTGTTTCGCAAGGATAGGAAATTGCTGTATAGAACTAGGGAAAAGTTTGTTGACCCATAGTTGCCTCTGGAAAAGTGCGTTTTGTTTCATTGGGATTCGCGTCGACCAAATTTTTAGTCAATTCACAAGCGTGTAAAGCATTGATGTTGAAAAACAGGTCATGAGCTGTCATGCATGGCGCACTATCATCCTTGTATGTAGAAAAATGAGAGGGGGGGAAAATATAAAGAAGACACCAAGACTTGATGAAAACAGGCGCAAAGTCCAGTTTTTGATTTGCTCGTATCCAACAAGTTCATTGTAACTGCTTTGTGGTGTGTCAGGATTTGTTCCGCTAGTGTGCTTATCCGGGGGCCGCGTATCCTGGCTACGGACGCTCCTAACATGGCCCGCTATTTGAGGCTGGCGGATTGGGAAACAGTCAGGGGTTTACACCATCTCTTATTCGACACGACTGCGATGTACATGTAAACAATTGTGACTCTTGTAACGGGACCGACGGCTTAACGTCCCCTCCGAAGCATGGGGTGCTTTCATGAATCATTTGCCCAACTCCAAGTAAACCATGGGCGGGCGCGGTATTTCTGTATTTAATCAATAGCTGTATACAGATCCAATCCAGAATTGATAGTACCCGAATAAATCCCAGCATGTGCCACGACCCCACCGGGCTTACGAACCCGGGAAAATTTGATGGTAAATTGCGCCAGAGGCAAGCACCTAACCGCTAGGCCACGCTGCTCCAACGCAAAGTCAGTGGCGGAGCCAGATCCCTCTTTTTCTGGGGGGGCGGGCCAAAACAGGGGAAATAGTTAATTTTTGGGGGGGGGCAAATAGGAAATTCTGGAGGGGGCAAAGTATCAATATTGGGGGGAAATTTTTAACAAATTTGTGTTTTTATATTTGAACAGAATTTGCCACAAAACAATCCTTAATTTTTCTTTCGGGGGGGGGGGGAGAAAAAAATTGACGGCCCCATGCCCCCCCCCCACCCCCCCCCCCCCCCCCCCACCCCCCCCCCCCCCCCCCAACCCCCCACCCCCCCACCCCCCCCCCCACGTGGCGCGCCGCCACTGGCGCACACACACACACAATACGGCACACATATCAGGCAGCTTGGCCCTATCTTTGCGTGCGTTGAATCAGGGCCGGGCTTTAAGCTCTCTTTAGGGCCTATACCAACCATTGTTTTCACGCATTGCTAATTTGCGACTGAGAAGACTACCAACAACGCGTATGCTTGCCAAAAAGAGGAACCAGACGTTCCCTAGTTTCTTCATTTCGACTAAATACGTGCCAATTAACGTTTAAACAATCGATGATATTAAAACTAAAGCTACTAAAGTCACCGGACTTGCTGCAATTGGCATCACAACGGTAGGACGGCACGAGACTTGTAATTAGGAAAATCATACTTTACCACAAACTACAGGGAAATGTTTCAAAATTGATCAAAACTCCGCTCGCTATTTGGGATAATAGGAGGTCTTTTCAGCGGTTGGAGACGACACTAACTGCCTTTGTTTTTGTTTTTTGTAAAGTACAAATGGTTAAACTGAAATGTTCATAATAGTTTTAAAAATACACATCAAATATATCAGTACGACAATTTCAAAACGGATATTAAATCACAGGAAAAGAGTTGTTATAATTGGTGCATGATTGAGAACTGGTCAAATGATTGATGCAAGTTCATTTACCATTGTATTGCGTGTAAGTGCGTACAGTGTACAAAAAGTTTAGTAGGATCGCTTAATAGCAGGAAACCACCGAGCTGTTTGTGGGTGTCATTTGCACTAATTTTGCTCATAACACCTTATTGCCAGACGAGGGAGGCCAGCCTCATTCAACATGTTCACGGTGGTAAACCCTAAGATGAGGCATAGTGTTCTTCCAAACAATACATTTCTCTAAGGCCTTTTTTGCACTGGTTGACAAATGAGTGTATTATAGTGACAATAACTAGCTAAATTAACCAGAAAAATGAAATGATCCCAATCTTGCAATTTTTAAGTACTTTTTGTCACTATAAACGCATGTGAAAAACCCAGCGCCAAAATTGTATGACATGCATTCATGGGTAGTAGGACACTATATCTCTCTTGTAAGACCTAAAATGAACATCATTTTTAGACGAGATTTGAGGTTGAGGCCAAGAAAATCATGCCGTACGCAGGGGTGTGTGGCCCCCCCCCCCCGCAATCCACAAAAGATGGAATGGAAAAAGGTTCACTTTTTGCCGAATGTTTGCATAAATAGAGTCCAAAATTTAGATAAGGTTTGGAAGAACACCGTCCACTTTTGGTTGATGAGAGTTTAAAAAGTCCAAAAAAGGACCATTTTGGGGGGATTAGGTCAATTTACCAAAAAGTCCAATTTTCGCAGTCCCGCACCTCCCCTCCCAAATAAATCCTGCGTAAGGCCCGGCTGTTCCTGCTACTGTTTCATAAGTTTTATTCAAGTTTTCCCTCCACGATATCATGTTAAGCTTGAATGACCGGGTGACATGTAGACTCTCAGGTTGGTTTAATATCTGTCTGTTTCCACAATACCAAACAACAAAATTCTTTATCGAATAGAACAGTGATGAAGAACGATAGGCCATGCACAATTGGGATGGAGAAGTACTTGGACTATACTTCGCATCCTAAGTTATATCCAGCTTATACACATAAAAAGACCATAGAGAAAATTTGTTCTATGGAAAGATCCCACATTTATACCCGAAACATGCGGAAATACTCAATTTATTACCGGTAGCCGCATTGGCACATTAATTGCCTATCTGAAAAAAGAGCGATCTGTAACTTTTGCCAGGAATATAATTTGACTGCCCTGGCCTAAACATGAACTTGGGGATTTGGAGTCATTCAATCAATTTCTAGTCTCAAGCGTTGGCAGGCTAGGAATCTTTTTTCAGCTACCTTTTACTGCAGAGCCATGGGTCAGGGTCAGGAAGGGGGCAACCAAAACGCCGGCGCTGATGCCGGGATACACCGGTAAGTACAATGATAATATTCTTATACGATACAAAGGAAAATAATGGTTTTTTTTTTGTAATGTTATGTGGTTCTTTGAGATGCGTTAAAGTATCTGTGCTCTCGATTTTAATCTCAAAAGGCGATTATCGTGGTCTTTTTGTTTGTTGTTTGCTTTGTTTGTTTGTGTGTTCCATCTTTGAGGGTTTGAACTTTCTTCAAAGAATAGTTCACAAAAAGGAGTGTTGACGAGACGTGTTTCTAAAACACTTTTAACATTTTCAAATGAATTTGGTTTTACTGGGTAAACAGCAAAACAGGAATGTGTGGTTTTCAGCTTTTTAGCGACGTTCAGCTCTTTTCAAGCTTTCAAAGATGTCAAATTTTAGCTTTTTTCACTTTCAGCCTGTTTTGACCTTGTTAGTTATAGCCCTAACGCTATGCTTTAGCTTTTTCAGCTCTTTTTCAAAACCCCACTCGTAATTTGCAATTCTTGTATGATTTCTAAACATTTCCCGAATCGGTAATATAACTCACAAATATAGGCCTATATTTTCAGTATTTTATAAATTCCCTTTTTCTGTTACTATAATTTGTGCGGTACTTTGTTGGCAGAATTCCTGCTAGTAAAATACTTGTGTTTTTTTTTTCGTTGTATACGAGTACCGGGCCTAATTTGGGTAGGGGTGTGCGAACTTGGGGTTTTTATTTTTTTTTTTAAGTTATTTTGTGAAGAGCTAAAGTTTTGTCAAAGTGGGTTGTTAACTGGGGTTTCTTAACCGCTGCATAACTATGCCGGGTTTTTTGGGCAGAGCAATTCAAAACGGGTTTTAGCCCGCATGGTCCCGAGCCGGGGGGGGGTTAGGTCCCGGTGTGGCAGGAGATATGGTCCTTCCGGGCTCAACCGGTCCGGAACAATGTGAACGATAGGCACAATGGGCCATCGATCTAGTTGACTCTTCACACAACATAGTTTCACGCTTTATTCCGTTGTCGTCTATGGAGCCCGGACTAGGATACCTGTCGGACAATGATTAACTTTCACACCGGCAATTACCACCTAAACTTGTTTAAATCCAGCGGGACTCTCCTTTTTTTTTCCATTTTAAAGAATATTTGCTTAAAGGAAAATGGTGAAATAACCCTATTATTAATTACAAGCAAAATGATAGGCTTGATTTCAACAGTTTAAATATACGCACTGTTAAAAACATTTAAATTATAAGCAGTCTCAGGAGACCACCGACTAATTTGCAGACTAAGTATATAGGCCCTATTATAGACTACCCGCTCCATTTATTGCTCTACCCGCAAATGAACCAACAAATAATGACGGTGTAGAGTAATTATTGTTCCGGCGACTCATAGTCCGGGAACAATGGTGAACAATAGGGGCAATCGATTCAGTTGACTCTTCACGCCAAATTAGTTTCACGCTTATTCCGTTATCGTCTATGGAGCCCCGGGACTGTGGCTCCCGCCGGATATATCTGCTTTCACACGGTATCGCCAGACTACTTAGGTTTTCAGGTTTCAGGTTTATTTCCCCATCTCATTACACATGTACAGTAAATATAAATATGTAACAAATATAAACATATGAAACATATTAATAGAACAAAAAATTGATTTAGATATAAATAATTACAATATTAAAAAACAGTAATAGCAAATAAAAAATCAAGACATATCATTATTGAACTTAAAAATAAAAAATTAACAACATAAGTATGAAACACTTTAATTTGATAAGGCATTAACATAGTATTACAATGATAAAATACGAGCACAAGGGGAAACTAAGGGTGCTGCCAAAATTACATTAAAAGATTGAAAAAAATCATAAATTGTGTATTTTGAAAAAACAGTTTTAAATAT
>JAMKCH010066592.1:0-14705 GCA_023653785.1 Ophioderma brevispina
AAAAATTACCCTGTAAGAGCAAAACTTCCTGGTGCCAGTGTCTTAATGCTATGTAAGTTGAACTAATAAAATATTAAACGTGTCGGCCATAAAGTATAGTGTAGGTCTCGTTCTAAAACCAGTATTCCTTTGATAAAATCCTATAGGTCATACCCTGGAGGTCAACCTTCTGTATTTCCTCACATTTTAAAAATAGGGTCCTTTCGTAAACACAGGAAAATTTTTCTGATATACACTGAATGTATAAAGCTATTTATTTTATTCCTACATGCTTAAAGCACATATTTCACACGTCTAAAATATGTGCCTACAGGTACACCAAATAAAGCATTTATGTACTGATACGCATCTGAAGATGATTTAAATTACACAAACAACGCATGAAATGCAATCCCCCCTATACAATTTGAACCCCCCTGTATATATTATCTACCATATAGGAATATTTTATTTGTTTAAAACATGACCTTTCAAAATACTGTCTCAAACGTTGATAACACAAGCTTAAGACACGTTTTACTGATGTGACACAACTAGATAGATTAGAAATTAAGTCACAAAAAGGTATTTTTCACCCTGTATAATTTTACCTTTACTCACCCTGTGAATGCAATGCGTTCGTGGCAAATTTGCAAATCTTTTAGGTATTTAACAATACAAATGATAACAAAAACGAGTTTCCTTACTGTAATACTTTTTCAGATACAAAGGTCAGAAATTTAGTGTATTTTCATTTTTCTGTACACAAGTCTGGATGGGGCTGCTCCTCCCTGAACTGCTCCTCTACCGGCTCCTACCCTGACTACTTGGTACTATTTTAAATGTAACTTCGCTATTAATCAGTACTCAAATCGAAATGGTAGACTTGTTGCCTTAAAGAAATAAAAAATAGCTACAAAATTATTTTGTCAATCATCCGATCTTATTCCCCCTGAATATTTTACTTGAACAAATAAAACCATTTTGTGCGACAATTTTAATATCGCCACCACGTTTGACAGACCAATTTATGGAATGTGACCAGCTAAATTAATTACCTATTAAATGAAACAAAACCAGCTTAAAACCTTTCTTGGTTCTAGATAATGAACATAAAAATACAGGCAAAGTAAATCTTGCCGTCATCTCCCTGGCAAGATGCAAGTCTGAAACCTGACCTCAATACCTTTGTCCATGACATTACATCCCTCCACACAATATGAAGGAAAACCCTTTGCACCTTTAACCAAGGCTGGTTTAAAATCGGACTTACTTTTCGCAGGAGACGCAAACAACTAAAACCTAACCAAAACCTAACCAAACTGGAACACACAGACAATACACATACGGACATTCGCACCCTCTCAATATCCCCCTACTGCTTTTCATGCCAGGGGATAAAAAAGTGTTTGTAAATATTTTTTACAAATGTAACACCTCACCTTTTCCAATACCCCAACTCATGCCCCATGACCAGTTGGTAAAGGGTTCCCACTACAACCAAACTGTATCAAATCCCAAATACATTGTGCCAAAAAAATTAGGGTCTTAATTTTGTAGTTGGGTTCAGAGCCTGTTCAAATCCCCTCAAATCCATTTTGCCACAAAAAGTTAGGGTCTTAGATTTTGTTTGGTGGTAATGGTCCAACTATATTTTAATTTTTCTGAAGACAAAAATGTTTTGGCAATGATTTAAAACATAATAAATGATGCCCAAATTGAAAATTCCCGAAATTCCCCATATTCCCGAAAAAGTTTTCAAATTCCACGAAACTTTCCACCCCTATTGCAATCCCTATTTGGTAGAAAGGTTAATCAAAGCTATATGTTTATATCTATTGTGACTAGATCCCTGCCGGGCAAGTTTTTCACCCCGATGCCGGACTACCCCGGTGTCTCCTTCCCCCCCCCGACCCGACCCGATAAATTTTTAGGCAAACCCGCCGACCCGTACCGTCTAGCTTTTTCATGGACCGGACCGCCTCTTTATAGAACAGACCGGATGCTCACGTAAATTTCCCCGTAGAACTAGTCCATGTGAACTGAAGTTGTTTTCAAATTCAATTGTCTTGTTACCGCTCACTGGTTTTACGTTGATGTTCAAAAAAATTTGATTCGGATCACTTACGCCATGCCATTCTTGGTCCAAGTTTACCTTTTCCGAAATCCGAGTATAATAATTGACAAAATCTTGTTGTAAATGTTAAAACTATATCAGTGAATGCTAACTTGATGAGACGATGACCTTATCATTGGCGTAAATTTCTTTTTGACCTTGGGGGATGGGTTTGATGAAAATTTATGAATGAGTCCGGGTTTGGCATAAAAATCCTTACTAGCAGATGTGGCTCGCGAAGCGCTCTAAATTATGCAGTTTTGACTATAATCGTTAAATGTGATTGCGAAGCGCGCAGAAACTACCTTTTTAAACTAAAATGGTAAAATAATGAGGTTATTTTTCGTCAAAAACGCATGAACGGAAATCATCACATAGGGGGGATGAGCGTATTGACCTCCCCCCCTCATCAAAATATTGGTGGGATTTACGCCTATTTACACCTTATTGTTTTTAATAATGAACATTTAAACCACTGTCAGTTTGTCTAGGCGCAACTATAGTAATAGGATCCACAATTGGTTAGTTTTTGCAGAAAATCCCCTAACTGGGCCCATTTTTCAAGCCAAAATCCCCTAGATATGGTCATGTTTATTTTCAAAAATAAAGAACCAATGTTTTAAATTTTCACAATCACAGAACAACTCAGATGCGACTTTGTCCGACTCAGGGATTCGCTGTTGCCGTTAGGTTTGGCATGCCCTACCCCCCCTCCCGGTCCGCCCGTTTGCGCGGGTTCAGCTACATTTTTCTTCAATATTAGGGAAACAAGTTTTCCATGAACCACGTACGCTTCATCCGGTCTGTGAAGATCATCAGGCGGGTGACACGTGTGTACAAATGCCCTAGACGATTCGCAGGCATAGTAATGCATTGAGATGAATCTTGACAAGAAAAGCCAAATGTTTAAATCATCGCCGGTTGCCAAAATGATCGCTCCCCACCTTAACGGAGAGTGTAATGCATAATGTTCGGCTATATCGTAATTTTACATAAAACGGATTAAATCCCAACCCTAAATTTTGATGCCTTCTTTAATACATTTAGAAAAAAATTACTTTCCAACTGTTAGAAAAAAATTTTTAGCTTTTCTTTTCCAGGATTAATCTTATTGCCATAGCAATAGCACCACCTGTACGATAGTAACCTGAATTATTTATTCCAGTATGACGTAATCGGGATGCTAGCGGAACAGCTCCACGTACGACCGGTGATCCTAAGTACGGATTTCATGCAGACAGTGTGCCGTATGCATCCACTTCGTTGGTCGAATGTCCTATCCCTATTTATTTCGGATCCCTGGATCGTGGGGAAGCGCCGCAAGTGTACTGTTATGCTATATGTATTAAAAAAAATGAACTGACAACTCGCGAATCTAGTTTATGAACAAACGACTTTTGATTTTTAACTGGCAAATGGAATTTTAGAAAGCCATAGCTTGAGTCCATTAATGTACGCCGATTCGTAACTATGCTGTCATGTGGCATTAGTGTAAAATGATTTGACAAACCATTTTTGAGAAATTGGGGGGGGGGGGGCGGAGCACTAGTACTCCCCATTACTGCATACTAAGTTCTTAAGTTTAAGGACTAACCGTCGCCGGGAAAAATGCGACGGTGAGGTTTGCAGAACATAGATGAAACCAGGCCAATCCCAGATATACATTTTCATATATGTTGCTCTGATTGGTTTTTTAACAGCCTTAAATTTATTTCCCCGTACCGAAAGCCACATACCCCCGACCCTCCACTTAGCCCCGGACCGGACCGGGAATTTCGGGGATTCGTGGTGCCCCGCATGCTCTAGTTGTGACATTCTAAATAGCATTAAGAAAACAACACATACCTTGCCTCCCCTCTCTCACCATGTCGTTACGCTTAATCTGTGTGTGCTGCATCAATGTATACTGCTTTTGGTGGTAAGTTTTCTCTTGCCCTTCTCTTGGCGACCAGGGCATTTGAGTACTTTCAGGCATTTTTAAGTCACACTCAATGGAATCCTGCTGTCCCCTGAGATGCATCATCTCCATCTGTAAAGAAATAGTAACAAAGGTTCACCTCATTAACTTCATATGGGCCTGAAAGGATGATGTCATAAGCTTTTCAAGCAGTCTGACATGTATCGGCGAATCACAGGAAGCTGCACTGTATCGGAGCATACAAAGTCAGTGTAAGCGATACAAGCACAATAGCTTTCGAAAAGCTATGGCATCACTCCTTAGTTCGGGTCGGACAAAGTAAACAAATGCATATTCCGGTGGCGGGTTCCACTCATGCAGTGCTTTTTGTACATCATGTGACACATCAAATCAATGGGTTGTAAATCCAGCATGTAATGGCCATCTTGCTGAATCTTTCTAAATTCTGTTTACAGTTTATGTTAAGTTTTAATTTGCCAAATGATATTCCAGGCAGGTCCGAGTTACATGGAAATCTCTCTTGAGCAATTGAGAAATCCAAGATCCTTTATAATGGGAGTTTAAATATTTTTGCTTTGAGTTGAACTGATCAGGAAATTGCCTATATTTTTGCCCTTTTTGTGATTTTTAATTTAACTGTGAAAAGTTAAATTATAATAATGTGTCAGTGTGACCCACTAACACTAGTGACCTTGATGAATCCGATGGAATAAGTGGCACTTTATTCCATAAAGTCTGCTAATTTCCCCCCCCATCATGGTTCATGTGTGTCAGTGGGCCACAAAAGCTAGGCCACCCCGACCCTGTTTCTTGAGATATCACGCACATTCTTGCAAATTGAGTGGTAACCCACTATACTCCACTCCTTACTTATCGTGGCAATCAACTACGGTGCAGCGCTATTCTGCGTAAGATTAGTTGCACGTGCCTTTACCATTTATGTGTGCGCATAGTGTACGTCAGTGCTTTTGATTACCACTCAAAAGTTTTATTGCTGTGACTAATGGCCTTATGTTTACACACTGAGTGATTCCTCTAATGATCATGAGATCTTACTCGATCATTACGGGGCGGAGCACTCCAATTACTGCATACTAAGTCTTAAGTTAAGGACGAACCGTCGCCGGGAAATGCGACGGTGAGGGTTGCAGAACTAGATTGAAACCCAGGCAATCCCCGATATATATTTTCATTATGTTGCTCTGATTTTTAACAGCCTTAAAATTATTTCCCGGACAGAAGCCGCATAGCCCCGACCCTACCCGACCCGTCCAATGATCCCGGACCGGACCCGGAAATAAGTATAAATTGCCACCCGACCGGTTCGGTCCGGTCCGGCGTTCGGTCCGGTCCGGGGAGGAGAATTTCGGGGATTCGGGGAGCCGCAGGGCTCTAGTTGTGATGCACGCTAAAAAGCAATTGAATTTTGAGATTCAAATAAGTTTACTTTGAGACAAACTATAGATAATTATACAAGGAGACACAATATTTGTGCATTTCCAAAATCTCTCGTTTTTGCACCTTTAATGATCTCTAAAAAAGCTTTTTTTTTGCACTGGAAAAAAATCACAATTCCCGGAAAAAGTTCAGGATTCTCCATATATGATATGAAAAGAATAGTTTTGATCACGCATGCGGGCATGCATGTCCCGTGGATCATGCGGGGGAAGTATGTTATCAATGATGAATTACTCACAGTCATGTCACACTGTACACACACAGGACAGTCCAATTAATCACACTGTACACACAGTCCCACTGTCCATGTCCAGACCCTAGGGCCATGACTTGTGACATTTCATTGACAATTATATCACAATGTTAGTATCTCAAGAAAATTACCGGGGAAAATTATACCATTAGTAGAACAGATCGAAAAATTCATTAAAATACGAGCAAAAACTTCAGCACTCAATAGAATATCAAGCACAAGCGGTTTTAAAGACCGCACGCCGTGGCCTTTGTAAGCTCAACAATAAGGGGACTGTCAATCAAGAGAATATCGATGTCCACACATTCCTATTGAGCTATTGATCAGTTGGTGATCAAGCTCCTCTAATCGAAATCGATTGACATGTCAATTGGTAGCTATTGGTGGTGTGCATGTAAGTGTGGACAATTCCCTATAGCGCAACACTACAAAAAAAAGAGAAAAACCCATGTGGCCGGATCTCGTATGCAGACGGGTGTGATGGGTGAAACAAGTAAATAAACAATTTTAAAAACAAATTGAATATTAAAACTGCTTTATCTTTGTCTTTTCGTTGCTCTTTTCTATATCTTTTTTCTTTACTTTCTCGCTTTTCTTTTTCCGGTTTCTGTACCTTCTCTTCATTTATGTGGTCATCTTGTTTTTCTCCTTTTTTATTCAGCATCTCTAGAACCCCCTAACTATTTTAAAACTATATATATCTATATCCGTTTCTTTCTTTCGTTTTTTTTCTTTCTGGTGATTTCTTTAGTTTCTTTTTTTTAGTCTTTTTTCCCTTTCTGTTCTTCTCATTATAGGACTTAGGGCATAATAGGCCTTAGAATAAAAAATAAATGATAATGTGCGAAAAGTTAATCCTATTGATTATTCACAGTGTGATAGGACTAGTACGAAATTTAATATGAGTTTGTGGGATATGCAACATGTACCCACATATATTATAATAGGCAATCTGTCTTGTGCAAGGATATAAAATTAGTATTCCATTATTTATATATTTTCAATCGGCCTGAGTGCAGAAAGGATCATGGCATGGGCGAAAAGGCGTTCGTAAATAGCTTAAAATTATGGCAGACCGAAAATTTCCTCAAACATGAGCTAGAAAAAGACCAAAGTGGCACTTACAATGAAACGGAACTCACGTTGCTCAGTGGGCTGGGGTACACCAGCTTACACAACACCGCGGCCTACACATCGACCACATGGCACAGGACTGCAGTCACTGCCCGCATCGCGGCCTCTACAATAAAAGATTGCCTATGGCCTATATATGATATCACGAAGCTGAATTTACATTACAATGTCAGTATGTCATGTATGTCTCCATAGGATTTTGTTTGTAGTACTCTAATAAATACGGACAGGAGAACCCGAAGTGATTTTTAAATGTAATATGAGTTAAAAGAATGCACTGACAAACTTAAAACATCCCGCAAACTCGCGTTAAAAACAAGCACAAACCTTGCATGTTAGCTCATGTTGAGGAAATGGAAATTTTCGGCCAACTTTTAAGATATTTTTAACGCCTTTTCCCAATGACCATGATCCTTTCTGCCACGCTTTACAATGCGATTGAAACTTTAATATAATTATGGATAACTATTTATATCCTTGCAACAGAAGACTTGGCCTATTATAATAGAATGTGGATTACATGTTGCATATCCCACAAATTCATATTAAAAATTTACAGTATTAGTCCTATCACACTGTTGAATATCAAAAGGATTTAACTTTCAGCACATTATTCATTGATTTATTTAGGCCTATTATGTCCTAGTCCGTATAAGAGAACGAAAAGAAGGGAAAAAAAGACCAAAAAAAAAGAAACGAAAAGAAAGCAACAGAAAGAAAAAAAAACGGAAAGAAAGAAACGGAAGAGAGAGAGATGAGAGGGGAAAAGAGTGAGGGGGGGAGAGATTGTGCTGGAAGATAAAAAAGGAGAAACAAAGATGAAAATAAGGAAAGGAAAGTACAGGAAACAGAAAAAGAAAAGCGAGAAAGAAAGAAAAAAAAGATTACTAAAAGAGAAACAAAACCCCCAAAAAACCCCAAAAAAAAAAAAAAAAAAAACACACCAATGACAAAGATAGCATTTTTTAATATTCATTTGTTTCTTAAATTTGTTTAGGTGACTTGTTTTCCCATTCTCAACCGTCTGACATACGAGATTCCGGGCACACATTAGGTTTTTTCTTTTTTTTAGTTTGAGCTCATAGGGAATTGTAACACTACAGGCACACCACAATAGCTACAATGGGACAGTGTCATCGATTTCGATTAGATGAGGCTTGATCAACACGATCAATAGCTCACTAGGTGTGTGGACATCGATATTCTCTTGATTGACAGTCCCCTTATTGTTGAGCTACAAGGGGCCGCGGGTGCGGTCTTTTAACCGCTGTATCAGCCGGCATCAAGAATTCTTCGGTAAGTATCCCGGGTAAGTATCACGTCGCGCGCGAGACGTGTGGTGCCAAATTCAACAACCGCGCAACAGAAATTGACACCTCAGAATTGGAACGACAAAGTAGTGGCAGAATGTCGGGGTAATATGAAGACTACATTCTTACCGGGAGACTACATAAAATAATGATTTATAAAGAAAATATCACCTGGTATACGCTTAAAACTCCAGGTCATCTCAAACTCCCCTCAAACTCCGTACCTCGACTTCTCCCGCGATGAACTGTCATCTGTCATGTCAAAAAACTTCAGCTTTGGTTCACTTCCGGTATGAAATAAAACTCCAGACGGTGATCGAACGCGGGAGGCGGCATAGGGCAAAATGTATAGGCGAAAGGGAAGCGACTCCGAAAAAATATAAATTAAACTAGAATTCGCGGTCTCGGCTTTCGAGGTTTCAGGGTGTTCTGGTTATTTGGGGTGGTCTAGGCGGGGGAAGGCTGGTAAAATTGTGGGTTGCCAGGGGTTCATGTTTGGCGGGTGGTCGGTGGTGTGAGACTTTGTTCAGAACCTTATCGGTCGTTCTGAGCCATTTGTTAACTGAGGTTGGCTGGGAATTTGTATGTGAATTTAAGCAGACGTTTTCCTGCAAGTGTGATGATGTTTGTTTTGAATTGATGTGCAATATGAATGTAATTCCGTGGCTGCATAATCAGGCGACTTGCAAGTTTTTTTACGTTGACTGTTGACCTGCATCTCTATCTTATCTATCTTCCAAATCCTTACATCACGCAGTAGTAGGAGATTGTTGTTTAGGTGAAAAATGGTGCTTGGTCACAGGAAAAAAGATCAACAAAGTGTTCAGGAAGAAGGCAAGCAAAAGACTGTCTGTTGCACGTAAAAAGAAGGTTTGTGTGGCTAGCTACGGAGTGTGAGATGCTTCAGGCGACTCCGAAAATCTCCAGTGACTGAGCTGAACCCAGTAATAAAGCGGTAGGTTGTTCCAGATGAAGATTTCATGAAAAAAAATCTGTGATGGTAAGAGAATTCTCAGTTGGTTGTTGGTAGCTGTTGGTGGTAGACTATTGTTTGGCTGTCTATAGACCACATGCAAAGTTTTGTTGTAAGGTGAAAGGATGTCCAGAAATTGAAGCGTAAGTTGTCTTGACAAATTGCCTTGGAATATGACGGCCACGGGTTTACAATTAATGCAATTTCATTCGCGAACAATTCCTTTCGTTTGTTTGTTATTGATTTTTAATTTATAAATGTATATATGTATTCATAGTGTTTATTTTGTTTTTTATGTAATGTAATGGTTCATTTCTTATTATTATTAGTTTTTATTGTACACTTTAGTCATCTTTAATTTGTTTTATTTCAATTTTTTATTGTAACGATTTACTATTAAATAATTTAGTGTTGATTTTATTTCTATTATATTTTCATTTCGATATGATTTTATTCAAAATTTTTGTTGTTAATTGTATTTGTGTTTTATTGTTTTTGTTATTTTACTTATTTGTCATCTTTATTTGTTAAGTGTTAAATTATTTAAGGTTTATTTTCATTTTAAAGATTTTATTATAATATTTTTGTGTTGGTATACGGCTTTGATTTTATTAATTTTTTTAACAGATTTTTTATTATCCCCCCGTTTTTTTTTTATTATTTTCTTACATTTTTTGCTTTATTTTTATTAGTTTGTCGTTTTATGTATCATGTTATGTATGACTTTTGTGATGGTCATATGCGAAAAAAAACAGCTGTTACAACACCCGACAATAAAAATGTGTGTTAATCCAGAGAAACTTCCATCATGCATCTACAGTATTAATATCAAAGAAAGGCTCTACCAGACTCTTGGTTAGACCACATCTCGAATATGGAATAGCGGCCTGGGATCCTTTCCAAGCAAAAAGGACATAAACATCCTTCTTGAAAAAGTACAAAGGAGAGCAGCCCCCGATTCACTCCTGGAGAGAATTCACCCGTGAAGCTAGTGTTACCGAAATGCTATCCACCCTCGGCTGGCCAAGTCTACAAGAAACGCCAGAAAAATTCACGTTTTGTCTCATAAAATCCAACATGCTGAACTTGCCATCTCCAAGAACTACATCCCACCCAAGACGACAGGGCAAGAAGAAGACATACCAGCAAATCAAAATCTACACCACCAATCTTGAATGCACCACTCGCAACTCATTTTTTTCCCACGAACATAAAAGACTGGAACTGTGTAACTCAACAAAAAATTGATTAAACAAACAAGAAAACCGCATTTAAGTAAAGATTACTCCTCGTATAAATTTCTGTGACCCACCCACCCTCCAGTCAAATTCCCTTAGGAGTCCTTGGAGGTTTTGACTACCACGTACCAAGTTTACCAGTATCATTGGTATTTCGTCAAAAAGCTCGTCAGGTAACCCCCAGCTATTTAGCTCGAAATATCATAGCCCGCGACACGACCACAAGCAATGGAGTGTCTAGTCAGAGCACCTTGGGACTACAGCTATTATAACAGTGTACTTAACCACTACCCTGCGTTACCAAAATCAGCCGAGGGGAAACAACCATCACTTAATTTCCTCTTTTTTTGCAGCAAACATTTATTCACACACGTTTATACAGCGATTTTTTATTAAACAAAAATCGCCACTCTAGAAAGCGCGCAATTTCAGATTAATTCTTTTAAAGCAGTGTGATAACTGATCTCGTACATACTTCAAAATACAGTAAACCAAACCCACACTTTCCATTCAATAAAGAAAACAAATTTACAAAAAAACACCGTTGTTTTACCCAAAAAAAACTTCAAGCTTAAAGAATACACCGACAATTTCTAAGGGGCAAAACACCAGCACGAAGTATTTGCACGTACCATTTCACCGGCCGAATCGTCTTCCGACCATTTACGGGCATCCGCGAAAAAAAAACGGCCCCAAATGGCCCGAGTAAAAGTAATATTACTGTCGCTACGCGACCGATAATACCGTAAAGACCGGGTATAAAGACGGACTTAGCAGGGGAAACCAAAAAAAATTGGTTTGTAGATCGATCTTTTTGCCCAAATAAGTATAAATATATTTTTTTTAATTTATAGATTTAAATTTTAAAGTACCCTAAAGCGAAGATAGTCCTGAAAAAAAACACCCCTTTTCTTCCTAAATAAGTGTTTTGAGACCCTAAAACGCGGATCCGCGTTTTGCCTTCAAAAGCAACCTTCGTAAATCCGCGTTTTCTTTCACGCGGTGCTTAAAGTATTATTTTGAGGCACCCCCCCCCCCGGGACGCCACAGAACAGTTGTAACTTAATATGCTTCAGGGCGAACCACTAAATATCGCTCCATTGAAATACACGTAAAAAAATACCAACCATCGCGCCCGCTGATTTGCACCCCCCGTGACAATATGTTGAATATTATGAATTCAATTCCCTATAGATCACAACTTAAACTTTCGAATAAGTTTTCATTTTGATAATCATTCTAGGAGAGATTTTAAGAAAGGGCATAGAACAGCGCCACCACATTTGAGCCGACCGGAGTACGCTCATTAGCCGCTTTCGACAGGGCCGGAAGTCGAGGCCTAGTTTCAACCGAATCGAATTTTCCAAAATTTTGTGATTAATCTCAGCGATGGTCAAGCTTATACTCTTTCACTTTATTATAATATAACACCCTCACTAGGAATTGGTCCCCAAAGGACGGCAAAATATCTCAAAACTGTCTTGTCATTTTACCGGAAAATAACTACCATTCCCCCAAACGGGAGTGATTTGTGTTGTGCGCCCTTCGAACACAATTGATAACATTGTTTTGATTTTTTTTTTTCTTGATTTTTGACCAAATATGGAGTTTTTTTAAGAAAAAGCAGTGACTTTTTTGTTCCCCAAACGACCCATGAAAGGGAGGTATGAGTCTCCAAAATAATGATATATATCGGAAAATATCATATTTGTGACCATTTTGGCGCTCTTACGCGTTTACCAAAGAAAAATACAGCTGTTAAAACACGTTTTTGTGGAACTAAGTATGTTTGAGAGATTCAAACATCTTTGAATTATCTTCAAGAAAGTAAATAATACATATCGAACACATCACTTAAGTAATGGTATGCTTATTTCACGACCACCCCCCCCCCCCCCCCGCATGGGCTGTCCAGATAGCGCGTGTATGACAGGATTGCCGTGCAAACAATAAGTGGTATTAGGGGTGGGCAACTAGTAATTTTCGCATCTTTGTTGAGTTTTTTTCTACTCTTCTTCTTAACATATTTCATATAAAGTCAAGAAAACCTTACATATGTTGTTCTCTTGAAAAATACCTCTAGGATTTGGGGGTGGAGTATTTAAATTACAATGTAAAACTCGACGCACGCTTGTTTGGTCAAAAAAAAAAATGAGGGAGAACGCGGTTTTTGAATCTCGCTTCCATTAAAACAAAGAAACAAAGCGACTTGGACTGATAACAGCTATTCAATTAGCCTTTTAGTCAAAACACAAACCGCCATTACATGAATTTCAATGTACTCTTTGATTTCGCGAGATGTCAACAACAATCCATATCTCAATCAGATTTGAGACACAAATGCAGTCCAGAGCGAAAACACGGCTTAAATCGACCATTTTCATGAGAACCATGTCTTCAAGCGATTTCCTATGTTAAATCGTTAAAAATGGGATTTGTTTCAAATGCGATTTGGTCAAATATAGATGTCTAATGTAAAACCTCAAAAAAATAAATAACTCTGAGGTATTTGCAGACTCGAAATCGCAAAAAATTCCACTCCGTATGGAGGTTTAGAGGGCGCACCCCACAAAATAATCGCCTCAGTGAAATACACATACAATACCACATCGCGCCCGCTGATGTGCACCCCGTCAGTGACATATTTTGAATATTATGAATTCATTTCCCTTATAGATCACAACTAAAACTTTCGAATAAGTTGCATTTTTGATATTCCTTCTCGTAGAGATTTAAGAAAAGGGCATAGAACAAGCGCCACACTTATTTTGAGCCGACGTTTACGCCTCATAGCCGCTTTCGACCAGGCAGGAGGTCGAGGGGCTAGTTCTACCCGAATTCGAATTTCCAAATTTTTGTGGATAATATCGCGATGGTCAAGCTATACTCTTTCATATTTTTATAATATAACACCTCACTAGGAACCGGTCCCCAAAGACGCAAATATCTCAAACATTGTTTGTCATTTTACCGGAACTACGTACCATTCCCCCCAACACGTGGGAGTGAGTTAGTGTGTTGCGCCCTTCATGCACCAAGCTGCCCTTATGACGTTCTTTTCGATTAGGGCGCGCGCAAAATGGAGATGGGGGGGAGGACACGAACTGTTCGATTTGGGCTTTGCGCGAACTGAACAAAGCTTGCAAAATGGGGGGGGGGGGGCTTGCGAACCCGAAAATGGGACCCTTGAGAACTAAATTAAGAGATAGAAAGCTTATGGCCGCAGAAAAGGATGGAACTGTAAATGAAAGCTAAGAAGAAGCGCAAAAATTAGGGAAAAACGGGGGAATAAATTTAGTAAAAGGGACATCCGAATATTTAAAAAAAAACAAAAGTGCAAAAAAAAAAGAACGTATAAAAAAAGTAAAGGACAGGAGGTGCAAGAAGAAGAACAATAAGAAACAAAAAGAAAACGAAGGGCCTGGTTGAAATATAAATGTAAAGAAAAGTGAACTAGGACAAACAAAAAAGGTGAAACAAAAATTAGAAGAGAAAAGGAAAATTAAAAAACGGAGAAAGGAAAGGGGCAGCCAAAAAGGAACAAGGAAGATGGAAGAAGAAAATATACATAAGAAAAATAAGGGGCGTCAAAAAGTAAAGCATGATAAAGTGAGAAAAAGTTTAGAATTCAAGGGCGCTTTAAAATGCAAAGGACAGTGGAGCTACGAAAAATAACGGGCTGTTGAAAAAAACTGGAAAAAACGAAAGGTTTTGATAATGCTGTTGAAAATAGTTTAACGAGACATGAGGAGATTTCCCGAAAAGAAGGCGCCCTCAATTTTTTTCGGAAACCGGGTTTTTTTTGCAGATTGAAATGGGCTTTCCAATGTTTAGATCCACACCTGAAGGATAAGCCGAAGAATACGCCCGTCTTTATGTAATAATATGATGATTTAGTACTTATGTCGTGCACGACAGAAAAAGTCAAAGCACGGTGTTTATGGGGACAGTTACGATATAGTCAGGCAAGTTCAAAACAAGGTTAATTGCTGTTTTCTTTTGTTTCTTGTTTGTCCAATAAACATTCGGAACTTCTTGGTAGGTGGGCTACAATCGATTCCTGTGCAATTTGAGAGGAAATTCGTATCCTAAAATAATCTCCTCAGGTAACTTTAAGGAAACGGACACCAAGAATAGTAAAGGAAATGTTTGAGTTTTTAAAGAGGAAATAATAGGGGCGTCAAACATTTCAAAACAGAAAAGAAAAAGGAAAAGGGGGCGCGAAAACAGCAACTGAATCTGGCTAGGGGATATAGAAACAAAGTAAATCTATCTATTGAAACATGTTAATATATTAATTTTAATATAAAAAAGAGGAAAATATAG
>JAMKCH010066595.1:0-98442 GCA_023653785.1 Ophioderma brevispina
TAAGTGTGGGTGCCTTTTTTTAATACCTAATATTCTGAATATAGAATATCAACATTCCCAATTCAGTTGATTTTCAGTGGCCATTAGCAACAACTGTGTGGCATTAATTAATAACCTATTTCTGTGAAGAATGGTCATCACTTGTTAAGCCAAGCCCATGCTGAAATGCATTATTGCTAAGGTTGTACTATATATTACTCTGAGTAGTAATAGTGAACAACAGTTTAATTTCCAATCTTATTCAAGTATACTAATTTTTTCATATTTCATACACAGTATTTAGATACCATTAAGTATCCAATTGATTTTAGTTTGCCGGGAAATTTAAGAACACTTTAACACAGCTAATAGAAAAATATCTATACACCACCATATTTCATGAATTCACAAAATATGAACACTGAAAACATATTTTCAAGCTCCTAGAATGCTAATTTTTGCATCATGAGTCCATGGACTTTAGCTCATATGGATGCTGACTTCATTACACCAAATATAGATTCATAAGACCAATTTTGGAGTCCTGGGGGTTATTAATTTCATCATGAATCCACTGGAATTTCACAAATTGAATTGTTGGGCTTCATGATTGCCAAATGAGCATCATACAAACCCAATGGACTCATGACTCCCACTTTTTATTCATGAGTGATTCAGATGCCAAGTGGAGCTGTATTTGGCTTCATGAAGCCATAGGACCTAAAAGTGGAAAATGACGCCGTTTTCATTCTCCTAGTGTACGCATACGCAAGGCCTATTTTTGTTAAGTAGGCCTCGGGCTCATTTTCACTTTAAACCAATCATGAACAAAAAATATATTTGTTATTGCTTTAAAGGATATAAACAAATATTTAATGATACTTATTCGGGAATCTTTTGTTTCATATATTGGTCCCCACCTCGGATGAACTGGAGGGCGTGGGTACTATTTTCATTTCCCTCGACCTTCGTCTTGGGAAAATAGTACCACACGCCCTCCAGTTCACCTCAGGGCAATAGATTCCACAAGATCCCTCATTATCATTAAATATTTGTTATTATTCACCTCATGAATATTCCATGAACAAAATCCCTGTTTCATTGCTATTCCTATTACGCCGTGCTATTTATCCCCCTAGGAAATAGATTTGAACTATTTCCCTACAACCTCGCCCCCAGGCACAGTGAGGTGTACTAAAACAATACATACATGGTTTATATCGGGAAATAGGGCACACTATATTTCCCTTGGTACTGGCTACGGGCCTATCAACCCTCGCCTTCGGATGAGGGGGGTAGCTCGGTGAAGGTGGAGGGTGATAGGCCCATAGCAGAACCTAGGGGGAACATAGTTGTAAGACTTTAGATGTCTCTTGTAATTACCAACCTCTCTTATCTGCCCGCCAGCCAGTACTGCAATCAGCTCAGCATTCCTTATGGTACTCAGTATGTGGGCAATCACTAGTTAATGTACGACCTTGAAATGACACCAAGGTTGTATCCGAATCTTAATAGATAGATTGTTTCCACAGTGCATTTTTACAAAAAACAAAAGAAACGTGTGTCTTAAACCAGGATATTGTAGCTTGTACGCTCAACCACAGCTGTTGAAAGTCTCATTTATTTTGACAAAACAGAATGAATAAAAAAAATGCTTACCGTCAGCGACACAGTTTTGACAACTGATTTGGAATATTTAAGCACACTAACTAATTCTGTGTACATTTATGAAATGTCATTGCAGGCAATATGTTTTCTTAAAAATTCTAGTTTTACCAATCTTTCTATGTTGTATATGGAGGGTGATCTAACAAACAAATCATGACCTTTGTAGGCCTATATGGGCTTGTTTCCCGCAATGGATTGTATGATTTTTGCAGAGATCAATAGCTCTTGCATGTCCCTACCTATATCAGTTGTCAAAATGTGTTGCCATTGCTTAAAATGTTCATAAAAAGTAAAAGAGACAATTGATGGGTCAAACAGCGTGCAGGACGCGGTCACACTTTTGTGCTGCAAAGGTCATGATTTCTGTACTCGTTAAATTTCCAAGCCAAATGCCAGCGCCAAATCTTTGCAGAAAGTTTTAAGAATAAAAGCGAAAATGTGAATCCATTGTGAATGGACCGTACAACAGTAGACACCGTATGCTAAACAAGTCAAACAAAGTCCTTAAAAAAGGGACAAATCATCTGCACTTGAACTACAAACTGAAAAATTGGATTGGTCATGTGACTGGTGTGCCATGGTAAAGGCAGTCATAATGGACCTATATTTTGCTTAGCTGGAGATGCCAAGCATTTAACTCAAAGAGAACTATTGCATGCTATTATAAGATGCAAAAACAAATGGGAAATGTTGTAGGTTACATCTTGTAAATGAACTAAATATGTCATATTCAACTGGTAGAGGGTTATCCCCAGGTTGTTTTTTTTACATATTTTGCCGAAAAAGTGAAAATAAGGGGACTTTCCAAATTTTTGTGTGATAAAACGCCTTCCTGTCAGTATTAATACCATCCACTTTATTTCAATTCACGAAACACATTAGAGCAAACATTGGTCCAAATTTGAAGTATGTATCCCTTATCTTTTTTGAGAAATCGGTCGGGTTTTGCGTGGTTGGACTTTGCAAAAATCGAAAAATGTCAAAATGCAGGTCAAAGATCGATTAGTTCTTAAGGACCTGACTCAATTTATGTTAAATAATTTTTGATTAATTATGCAAATATTTTAATTTGCAGATGGGAACTAGAATAAAACATATATTGAAAGGTTTTGATAATTTTTTAGTAAAAATACAAGCATTTGTGTCAGAAATTTGTCAAAGATGTGGCATAATGACTCGTAAAAAATCAAAATACACAAACCTGAATAAAAATAAAGAGAAAAAAAAGAAATGTTTTGTTTTTTCGCTCATGTCGTTGACTAAACTACGGACATGAATGTCCAATTTGAGTCAAACTAAGCAAACAAAAGCTATATTTTCAAGCTGAAACTTTAAATGAAACCACAATGCCAATATAACCTGGTACAACCCAAAGACACCTCTTATATATATACGTTAGAGAAAGAAAGCCAAGTTTAGAAGCAGAGAAGGAACCGGAAGGGGGTACCGGAGAAACCTGCGAAGGCCAGAGTAGGACTACTGGAAACCAAATGCATGTGAAATCGAGCCCGACCGAGGGTTGAACCTGAGACCACACTGGTGCCAAGGAGAAAAGACCCACTGCTTTACCCGATCCCCTTCTAATAAGTTTATTCCATTTAATACCTTGACCAATACAAATCAATTTTGCACTTTTCCATGTTAGGAGTGGAGGTGGGGTGAAAAGAAAATACAGTTTGTAGGGGGACCTGCACTTTTGACGTGGTAATTGTATGTGTAGTGGTGGGAATGGCAATTCCTTACCAAAAAACTTAATGGGGAGTCTGGCATAGAACAGTAGGAATGTATGGTACGAGATAAAGTTCAATGTGGCCTCACAATGCTTAAATCACCATTTATATAGTAAATCCAAAGTTTAAATTTGGTTTTGTCCCCATAAAACGGGGTGGCTGGATTCACCTCACACTCGAAGCAATCACCCTTACTCCCTCCCTCCACTTTGCCGGATTCAATGCATCCTCCATCCTCAACCCAACCCTCCTACTCTCCTCCTCCATTTGCTTCTTCCATGTCTTCTTTGGACGTCCCCTCCTCCTCAAACCGCCCACCTTGAACTCAAAAACCCCTCTTAAAACATGCTCGTCATCCTTCCTCAGTACGTTCCATACAACGAACACTATTCACTTCGCTAACCGGTCCCCTGCTTCTTCCAACCAACATATGCTTCATCTCAGTCCTCATCCTATCCATCAACTTCCTACTTATCAATTGCTCGCTATTCTGTCTGTCCTCCTCAGAATCCCATCTCATTTGTGACAGAGACCATGTATCGCCTCCCACACCGCATCACTGATCCACACAAACTCTTAAAAACAATTCATTCATTTCAAAGGATATTTATAACAGAATTTAATATTCAAATCACAGCTTTATTTTACTGTGATCTATTTGGTAATTAATACACTATAGAAAAAGGGGGGGGGGGTGTTTTCCATGTAAGATCAACTAGCCGAAGTGTTCCATGTAAGATCAACTAGCCCAGTGTCTTTAGTGCTATGTTAAGTAATTTACAATGTTTATTCTGCTAATGCATAAACTTGATATTACCACGTCTATTAAGTGTTCTAAAGTATCTTTTTGCTACAGAAATATAAAATTCTAATAAAAACAAAGCAAAACTGAATCATCTAAGGCACAATCTAGGAAAACAAGTCAATACCACTTTAATTAAGACTCTTTAAAAATCAAACACCCCTTTCCCCCATCCATCGGAATCAGGGCCATTTTCGATACCTTGTGTTGTTCCAACAATGAATGGGGAGCATAGCATTAGGAGGGGAACGGGGCCAAGGGAAAATATGCCTGCTAGATTGCTAGAAATGAAATATGGATAATCACCAAAGGCACATCAGGTATTGATATTACTTAGTAAGTCACAGATAAGAGACAATTAGTGATTGGCTTGGGAAAGGTTCATATAATTACTTTGATACAGATAAGTTTTCACCCCCACAGGCATATTACTAGCATGAACATTAACACAAAAGAAAACTTCCTTTCAAGATAGAAACCTGAATCGGTGAGTTCCAGGTAAGAAAATTTGAGCAGGTCTAACATTCATAGGACAGGGGGCGGGATCCAGGTTTGAAAAAAATGTCAAAACTTAACGGGGGCTGAAAGCTGAAAATTGTCCAAAATGGGGTGATTTTGCCAGATTCTGCAGAATTCCAGGAGGCGCCGCCCCCCCGCCCCCCCCTAGATACCGCGCCTGTGGCTGCCATCTATGATCTATCACTTGAGTTACCTCACTCTTGCTATAAACAGAGCGTCTGGACTATCTCTATGATTCTGACATCTAATGCAACTGGTTAGCTTCATATATACTAGGAGGCAAGGATTTTGATTTAGTGCAAGGGAATGGCTATCCTGCAAGGACAATGGACCAAAATCAGAAAAGCAACAACTATTATTCGTACCTACTAAAGTGATGGAAATGATATTATGCCTTGAGAAAGCTAGCAAAACAGGAAATCAATGCCTAAATGGGAACTGAACCGAGACACTGGTTATGACTTCTTAAAGCAATATTAGCACATTTTTTGAAGAGCGCCCCCAATTTTCAAAAATTTGATATTGTTGCACGTTACGTTGGTATTGTCTAGGAAACTTATACCTGCGAAAGGGAATGCTAAAAAATGCGTATTTATCACAAAATAACTCGATTTGTATAGAATTGGGATCCCAGATTGGGACTTAACGGCAGAGCGGGAAATGCTAGTTTATGTACGTCCATGATGAAATAGTGCCACTCTGAGACAAGTAACCTCTAATTGACTGACCTTGAACTATTTTAAAAAAACAACTATGGATGAGAGTAGACAGGTACACGGCGGCCATTTCCGGCTTATTTAACATTGGAAGGCCGTTTCAGTAGCCATGTTGAATTATTATCGGGGTCCCCGATAATATTATATTACTTCTAGTACAAAATTCTTCCGTTTGGGGACACAATAGACATTTTCGAGCTTACCCATTCAACAGGTTATAGTTACTAGCAGGGTACCAATTGCAACAGTTGTTAAAAATCATCCAATTTTTTGAAAAATTGGGGGCGCTCTTCAAAAAAGGTGCTAATATTGCTTTAAAACTGTCAACATTTCTTTCTATTATTTTCACCACATGTTCATTTAACAATGAATTTTTTTACAATAATCGCGATATGAAGCAAGGACATACAATATTCAAACTGGACCTTTGTTTTTGAACTCCCGATATTGTGGACCCTCTTCCCCTAGCACTGTGTTATAACCATCAGGAATTGTTGAATGAATTCATGAGCATTGGCTAGCACAGCAGCTTCCTTTACCTGCGAACAAAATAATGCATAAATTATAACACACACTCTCAGTTCTCCCATCTTCTTCTTTGTGAGAAGCTAGGTTAGAGTAAACGAGACCGTACATGGATGCATGGCGCTACAGCTAGATCATAGAGCCCACTAATCAGTGATTTCTTTAAAATGTAAACAAACCGCACCTCCTATTTGTTCATCAAAAATCCATTTTTTTTCACTGTTTATTTGAAATGGTGGGTAGTAAAGACCACTGTAAGTGGCGAAGCTTAACAGCAATATTTGTCAGAAATGACAATTTTTCTATGGCATGTTTGAAAAATACATCACAGTCAAGGGACCGCGAGTGTCGTCTGCCGTCACGGTTTGTGATGGGCTAACGGTCAACATGAGGTCACCAAGGTCACCAACATGCACCCCACCCCACCCCCTCCTTTCCACCAAGTTACATCATCGTGCCCTTACGGAAAGAATCATACTGCATGAAATATATATATTAAGATTTAAGTTTTCTCAGACTTTTGCCAATATGATACATGTAAATTTCCCATTTTTAATCATTTTAATGCTTCTTTGATCAACTCCGTGCCAATATTCGTAATCAAATTTTGTCAACCTCTCCAGGTTTTTATCTTTGGGTAAAGTGCACTTCAAAAATCTTAGTTGGCTTCAATGATTTTTTGGGTAATTTTTGTTTTTATTTTTTAGGTGTGTGATTGTGTGGGTATTAGTCACTTCGTCTCAGTTTGAGTCAGCTCTGTGTGGACGTGGGAATACGTGTTTGATATTTCTTGGTAAAATGGGTTCGAGTGTGGAGTGGATGGGTGGTGGATGGAGTTTGTGTTTTTAGGGGTCCTGTGTGAGTGAGATGGAATATATTTGGGTGGCCTATTGCCTAGGAATCAAAGTTGCATGGACCGTACATCTCTTCACTCGACAGGTCAAATTTGCTGCTGTCTGGATGAACTTATAGGTTGGCCACTTTGACAGTAATTTTTATAATCACTGTTTGGTCCTCCCCTGCCAGAGGCACTCTGTCCTATTGTTTTGGTTATTGTAATGTGGGAAGAGAGTGCATTGTGACCACCTATTGATAGATGTTTTTTTGTTTGGTTTTATTTTTTTTACACGTTGATAGTACAATACTGTTTTATGAGTGTTATATAACAAGGGTATGACAGCCTCCTTCATGTGGATGTTTACATTGGTTGTTGCAATTCAGTACTTGTAATAATTTTTGTTTATGTATGTTTTAATCTGGCAAATGAAATGAAATAAAAAAAAAAGAAAATGCATGATGTGGAATGAATGAATGATTTAAAACAACCACAAATGTAGTACGTCATATTTAAAGTGTGAACAAGACTGTGACTGTCATGTGAATGCAAGAAAGAGTTAAGTGCAGATTAGCTGCCAGATGTCAGAAATTCCCATCAAACATTACTATTATGTCGGGGACGAATAAGGGACCAAGTGCGGTCTGAGTTAAATGACGGTGCAGAACAAATGTTCGACCGTGAAGAACATTCTGTAGACATTTAAAGCTTATGAAAACAGAAAGTTTCTTACGTGAATTATTGTGTACGGGCGTCGAAACCCCGACTCAAATACGGCATGTTTTTGACATTTTGAAATCACATTTTGTTCGACATGCCGCCCACCCCCCGCCCCCACTAAATATTCAAACAACTCACAGTCGACGCGCACCGATTGACAACCTTACATACGCGCAATTGGTCGGGTAATTCTGTCCCTGATTTTACATACAAAAAGTTTTGGTCAGTGGCACTTGAGACATTTTCAGGCGGATACGGTTGCCTGAAGAAACAATAAGAGCCACGGACTCAAGGAAATAAATTGAGAGGTATCCTAATATATGGACAGCACACAGACTATCACATGGCGCTATGGCATTGAACATGATTAGCGCGGTAGCAAGGACTGGGTCAAACATCATCGTTCCTGTCCCACACATCTCAGCTTTGACACCTGTGGTAGTTAGTATGGGAACATCTACATAATGAAAGGTAGTTAGGGTGTCAACTGGGGTGTCACTTTTTTTCCAATGGGGCCAATTTAAGTGTACACAGGGGTAAAAAATTTTTAATTACCCCATCATGTGAAATGTATGCCATATTCCGTTGTCAAAAGGTTCCAAAAATGTATCGTTTGTCCATCTATGACCATTGGTTTAGAGTTATTGGGTGAAAAGGCTTAAAGCAATAAAAGTCAATTCCATTTGTACAGGGGTTAAAAAATCAGGTTGCTCCAATTTTGGTAAAAAAATAAAGAAATGTTCATCTAGCTTAATGTGCAGGGATATAGATACAACCGGCCTGGCGGCGGGCGGCCATGACCGGCACTTGCTTCCACCGACCGGCACAGGTTATTTGGGAGGTTGCCGACGGCACTTTACTTCAGTGAAATGAAACATTACCCACATAAATTGGCAGATAACTCATAGTTTGTCCATAGGTGCCAAAACGGTGTAGTAAAGTTTAAGATTTACAACCGGCACTGAGAGTATACCTAGCTATAACCCTGTTAATGTGTCAAAAATAAGGAAAGGACTAGTTTATAGCATCTTGCAATGCATAGTTATCATGCTATGTGACAAATAGGTCATTGTGTGGCAACATAATACAATTGGCATTGACCTTCTTTGACCTTTATCAAAGTAAGAGGAAATTTTAACTTAATCAAAAACTATTACTTTTGGGAGTCCTCATTCCTCAGGAAATAATTTGCAAGCATTTAAAATACATAAGATAACTTCAACTGTGCACCTCTGTAACAAATTGAGTTTGACCCTTTTTTGCACTTTAGCCATTGTTACCCAATAACTCTAAAAAACAATGGTCATAGTGGTACAAACTATACATTTTTGGAATCCTTGTGGACTAGACGGACAAATATGGGAACATTTCAAAATGAGTGGAGTAGTAATTTAAAAGTTTGACCCCTGTGAAACTTAAATTGGCCCCTATTGAAAAGGACACCACAATTTGCCCCAATAACGACATTACATTGATATAGCGGGCCATACTAACTACTAACGGTGTCAAACCTTAAATGTAGTCAGGCCATGCAAAGAACTCCCTAATAAGGACCTTTGATAGTTGACTCATGCTCTTGGAGGCACTGAACACTGCGGCATTACAGATCTATCAAATGGCAGCGATTGCACTGATTACACTGAGGCATACAGATCTATCACATGGACACCCCAGCTACTGCACTAATAACGAAAGGCATACAGATCTATCACATGGAAGCTAATGCACTGATACACTGAGGCATACAGGATCTGTCAAATGGCAGCTACTGCACTGATACACTGAGGCATACAGGATCTATCACATGGCAGGGGTATTGGATAATACAATGAGGAATACAGATCTAACACCAGTGGCAGCTATTGCACTGATACACTGAGGCATACACACAAGATCTATCACATGGGCAGATTATTGCACTAATACACTGAGGCATAAGAAATTCTATCACTGGCAGCTACTGCACTGAGACACTGAGGCATACAGATCTATCACATGCCGCTATGGCACTGTACACTGAAAGATACAGATGTATACATGGCAGCTATTGCAAACTGATACGCTGAGGCATACAGATCTATCACATGGAAGCTACTGCACTAAACACTGAGGCAATACAGATCTATCACATGCGCTACTGCACTGATACAACTGAGGCATACAGATCTATCACATGGTCATCTACTGCACTGATAACAATGAGGCATACAGATCTATCACCAATGCGCTTATGCAAACTAATAACACTGCTCATACAGATCTATACTGGCAGCTCTGCCAACTGATACACTGATGTCATACAGAATCTATCACATGCACTATTGGCACTACTACACTAGGCATACGATTCTAATCACATGGCAGCTCCTGGAACTGTCCACTGAGGCATACAGACTATCACATGGCAGCTATTGCCAAAACTGATACACTGAGGGACATACATATCTAATCCAATGGGCACTATTGGCACGAGACCTGAGGAATCAGATCTATCACATGGCGCTACTGCATGATACCACTGAGCATCGATCTATCACATGGGCAGCTACCTGCACTAATCCACTGAGGCCATACAGATCTATCACTGCAATCTACTGCACTGATACACTTTTGATGCATACAGATCATCACAACATGGAGCTATTGCACTGATCACTGAGGCATACAGATCTATCACATGGAAGCTATCGACACTGATCCACTGAGGCATACAGATTATCCACATTGCAGGCTACTGCACTAACACTGAGGGCATACAAGGATCTATCAAATGGGCAGCTATTGCACCTAAGACTTTGAATTTCATGTATGAATTGATTTGGGATGTGATTCTTTGGGAATGAAGTGTTATCGTTGTTAGAAGACCAGCATAGGAAGTTTAAAGTATTAGCTGTATCAAATAACCTCCTCATATGCAACCCTTTGGGTCTAATACATTATACCTTTTGCACCTATTCTGTCATGTGCTTTATCCTGTTAACACCTGTTTAACCCCTAACCTGCACCGAGAATCAGAGATGCCAATGAACCCGTCAAAAAAAACCGGTCGGCAAATTGATTCTCACAATTGCATTTCGGCCTTTAACAACTATTTGCTTTCGCGAAAAGACTCTCATTGGCAACCTTGGACGTAACCGTTTCCAAGGTGCCTTGATTCTCGGCCCGCTAACGACTTGTACACCCCCTTACATTACTTTCTCCGGTGCCGGTAAAATGTTCGAGAATCAATGAAAAGCAAAATTTGGTTTTCTCGTTGATTTCCGACGATATTTGGGGAAACCCCGGTACAGTGTTAGGGTTAATGGAATCAAGCGCATTGATATAAAGTAAGTTATGAAGAATATTATTATTATTAGGTGCGTGAAGTCGGCTGTGAAATATATCTAGTTGAAACCCACTTCCGAACATGTCGGTTTCCGAGACTAGTACTTCTCCGTCTCGTGATCCCACCTCACCTAATGAAGAATTCATCAAATACCCAGTGACACAGGTATATCATTCTTATATGTTAGTTCCAAATCAGTCGAACAAAATGAGCAGACTGGCGTTTTTGTGGTGGGCTAGTGCTAATAAGGCCACCATAAAGCAACAACGCCAATTATATTTTACGTGACAACAGATGTTGTGCATGGCGCATTCTTAATTGACCAATACGGGAGCCCCAGACCCCGCTCTCACACGGCAGGATACGGAAATAGCTAGCAGTAAATTGAGCGAATTGCCAATGACATCACGAGAAATCTACAGATGGTATGATAAATATAAATAGATGTCAACCATTTTTTCTTTTTATTATACTCAGTTTGAAAAAAAAACCATTATTTTTTTTCATTTCTGCACTAATGTATAGCTTCTTATCAAGTATAAGTCATCTGTTGAGCTTACCTCTTGGTCTGTAGCGTCAGGTCTTCCGTATCTAATATTCTCTTTCACGATGTGCAAATAGGACAGGCCCTACACCAAAGACAACCAATTCTAATGCCATTAACGCAAGTATGATTTTTCCTTGAAGTTCTTCCTTTAAACTCTCCTTAGATCAATGTTGGAGAACGTGGGACACATGATATCAGCATGAATTGATCAACACTGCATGCTTAAAGGGATTAGCAGCGATAATGCGAGAGAACGAAAAAATGTCGAAAGTTCAATTTTTTTAACTTATAATCAGGGATAAGTGTGTACACTTCCTTATACCTCTTTAATGTAGAAACAAACCACTAAATAGTGACAAAAAATGAATTATTTTGAGGAAATTTGCCCTACCGTCTCCCGCAAATCGACACACAGCGACAGCGTCTCAAATCTGCACAAACAGCTGATTGTGGTTGAACACAGTACACAAGACCAAGATCAATAATGGCTTATATCACCGGGAAAGGCTTTTTGACCTAAAGTCAGAATTTAGATACGCATGTATAAGAAATTACAGAAGCAGATAAAATGTACCCGGCTGTCTTTAATATACTAATTTCAAGCCAACCACTTGCAGTTATGTTCGCATATCCATGCTAGTAACAAAAATAAAAAATATGAATTTTGATATTTTTTGATGTGTTGTGGATTAGTAAAAAAAATCCGCTTGTCACTCCTTTATGTGTCCAGACTTTGGTAGACTTCAAACTAGCTCAAATTCATATTTTAATTTCCCACCATAGTCATATTTTACACCCCAGGACGTCATCATGGAATTAAACCCCGCTATTGCCGATTTCGCCTTTTCCGTACCATACTCACTACGTCATAGGTATCTAACCCAATTCTTCCCCCTGAAGAAAGCATGTGTCTTATATATACTCTGACAAAGGAAATGATATGGCAGGTGGAGTGATGGCATAACATCCCCCCCAACAATGTGCCTTAAATACTAGTACACAGATATACATAACTTGGTTTATTAAGCTCATGCGCGCCCTCTAAGCCAAGCAGGATCCAGCTCTCGTATATCAACAAAAACCATCTGATAGTATGCTGTCTCCTGAATGTCATAGAAACGTTCCAATAATGCTGCAATAGGACTTGCCTGCTAAATCGAAAACAATGGTTTCAAAGTACATAAAAAACAGCTAGAGCCAGAGGGTGTATTGAGTCGATCCCACAATGCACCATTTATGGGAAATTTCACTCAATAAGGTCATGTGATCCCACAAAAATCCTATTCGTAACACTTAAACATGGTGACGCATGTAGCCGACAAGGTGCTAGTACTTAGGGAATTTTTTGTATGATCATGGTTCTTGTGGTTCTTAAAAAAACTTCTTGAATATGTTTTTAATCCCAAAAAGACTGTGTTTGTACAGTATAGTATGGCACACTGCATGCATTGTTGATTGAACTCCAAACACCCTCCTGATTAAGAGCTGCAATTTCAACATTGCTCCTTGAAATTGCTTTTTGGCATAGTTCCTCCCACAAATTTCTTATCCTGCTTCAATAATTAATCTTTACTGTAGGGTTAATTTTTTAAGTTCTCAATGTTGCCACTTGTTTTCAAAACTTGTCACAGGTTAAGAGGGGATACGCAGCGATAATGCAAAGAAATACAAACAATGTGGAAATGCAGTTTTGTTAGCTTATAAATCAAAGATAGTATGTACAATTCCATATACTACTTTAATGTAGGAACAAAAACACCAAATATTAAAAAATGAAGTATTTGAGGAACTTTGTGTTACCGTCTCCCACAAATAGCAATTCCAGCGATGGCATTTCAAAATCTACACTAAACAGAAAAACGCTGATTGTGGTATAAACACTAGTACAGAACAAAGATCAATATTTCTTTGAGGTCTGTGCACTATTATGCTTATAAAAACCAAAACCTGATTAATCCATGGAATGGCTTTCTTGATCTTCAGTCGGAATTTTGATATGCACATATAGAAAGTTACAGGATCAGATAAAAAGTACTTGCCTTGTCTTTATATGCATGTTGGCCATTTTGTGACCCACTGACACACATGACCCTGATGAATTCAGCAAACTTTACGGAATAAAGTGCACTTTACTCGGAGATTTCATCAGGGTCAGTGTGGGTCAGTGGGTCACAAAATGGCTCAAAACCCCCTTTAATACACTTATTTCAAGTTAAGCCAACCAACCTTGCAAGGTTATGTTAGTACACAGTCTATGTAGTAACACAAATACCAAAATACAATTTTTTATGTTTCAGATCAGCCCCAAATCGCTGCTCATTCCTTTAATGAGCTCCAGGTTAAGGATGGAGGGATGCATTTGGGTTGGGTTGGGTTAAGGTTGGAATGAGGATGGAGGATGCAGTTAATCGGTGAATGTGTAAGAGGGAGTAAAAGCGGTTGCTGCGAATGTGAGATGAATCCGGCCCACCTCGTTCAAGGGGGACAAAAACCAGATTTAAAACTTTGGATTTACCTACTACTATAGGTTAGCACAATAGTGGCTGACATAGCAACTTTTTTTTTACGAGGAGACAAAAGTAATACCTTTGACCTATACCTTTAAAGATCAGACTTATACGGGGTGAGTCAAAAAGATTTACACTTGTACTGTTTGAATTTTTCTACAGCAGTGCAATATCTACCAAGGTTATCGACTATCTCATATAAAACTAGATTATTTCACCTACTAGAAAAATTTTGAATTTTGATTTTTGAACTTTGCATTGCGAAGTTAAAAAAAAAAAAAAAAAAAAACTAAAGAGACTTTGGATGAGTCTACACAAGTACATCATGACATTCTTTGCTTGCTTTGATACCTTTGTGTAAACCGTCATCAAGAAAAATGTCAACTATTTCATTATTCTAAAATCAATAACAAATGGTCAATATGGTTTTTGGTGGCTTTCCGTTAGTTTACCATATCTGCAATATGCGAAAAGGTAAACTTAAGATTTTTTACCAATGATAGTGGATATAATGAGCTATTGTTTTCATGTATAAAAAAAAACAATTTCTAAACTTGTTAAATATTTTTAAGATTTTTCTGAAATCGAGTGTAAATCTTTTTGACTCACCCTGTATTAGCTTAAGTGGCAGCATATGCTGATTTCATATCGAGGGTTGAAAATCAGAAGGATATAACTCAATACTAAAAGAAATATTAAAGAATTTCTTTAATTCTGCTGTTCATAATAGCTCATTACTAAAGTTTATTTAATGTTTGCTTACAGTACCATATACAAGCTTTATGAGATGTTTACATTTTGAGTAATGAATAGATTTGCTTAGTACAAAATATTAAACATCACATTTGTCAAAAGCAGTATTACAGCAGAATTAAAGAAATTCTTTAATATTTCTTTTAGTGTTGAGTTACGTCCTTCTGATTCTCAACCCTCGATATGTGGCCTAGCGGTTAGGCTGCTTGCCTGTGGCGCAAATTTCAACAAAATTCCCGGGTTCGAATCCCAGTGGGGTCGAGGCACTTGCTGGGATTATTCGGGTAATATCAATTCTGGATTTGATCTGTATATCAGCTATTGATTAAATACAGAATACCAATCTCCTCCATGGTTCACTTGGAATTGGGTAAATGGATCATGAAAGCATCCCATCCTTCGGGATGTACATCGCAGTCAGTGTCGAATAAGAGTAGGGTGAATACCCCTGACTCTTCCCAATCTGCCCCAGCCTCAAAGCAGGAGCGTCTGTATCATGGATACACACCGCACAGCCCCGGATCAGCTTACTCAGTTGAATAAATCCTGACACCACCACAAGCCATTACCAATGACTTGTGGATATGCTAAGAAGATAATAGTTCTGTAGTCTCAACCATAGGGTAAATTGAGTAGCTGGTACTTGTGGGTTTTTTGCAAATAATCACAACGGAAAGTTGACTAAGTGTTCTGATGTATCATGCCTGTGCTCTATCCCCAGCATGCTGTTTCAAGAAGTTGGACAATGGTTGGAGAGCATGGCCCCCTGGTTAGGATATTCTGGTCATGTTTTAAAAACAAATGCATTTGTAAAGACCTGGGTACATTTTGCTGTCCATAATCCTACGAGCTCATTATCAAGAGCCATGAAGTGTTTCCTACCTTTGACAAACCTTACTTCAGACATTACCCTATCTTCATGTGAATGACTCAAAATTGCCATCCAAACGCCATATAGTTCTCCACACCCTTACCTTCCCTACGGACCACAGTATGGAACCATCTCTGCCCTGGAATGTCATATTAAAAATTTTCAAAAAACTAAAAAATTAAAAAAAAAAATTTAAACAAAAAGTTTTTAATGTAATAAATGTACAGGCAATGCTAAACTCTTTATTGTATGACGAGAAACAGAATGCCTAAGAGCGGCACTGGCACCTTTTCAGAAAACCATTGAATTTGCTAATTCTTTCATTTTCTCACAAATCATATCTAGGCCATTGGAAGAATGAGATATATTTTACAAGCTAAAAAAAACATACCCAAAAGCAGATATGGACATTGAATAAAGAGGCTAACGAAGACCTCTCGGTAATTTGTTTTAGGTTTAACTTTTAATTTGCCGTAACAAATTATCTATTACATGAATATCATAGACTCGTACTCATTGATATTAAAACCACAAGGTTACACACCATTTCTGTTTCGTCTGCTGAATAATGTCGACTAATTATAAAATTTGTTCTGTTTTAAACCCATAATGAAGCTGATTTGGCCTAATATGCAATAAACAATACAAAGATCATAATTGAAAAAAAATATAATATAAATAAATGAAACCTTAGGAGCTGCCAGGGAGTGCTGAGAAGCACCAAAAGCACTGTCACCAAAGGTGCAGCACTCCCTCCTCAGAAGATCCCAAGACAGCATAGAAATTCATACATCAAAATAATTGCACACATCAAAATATTGCACAAGTTTCCAAAAATTAAACTAACACCGTAATTTTCGGAATAAGTCCGCCGCGTATAAACCGCAGGTCCTAAAAATCGCCGTATTAAGATATCGACCCTTAACGTATAATCCCACCGCAGCATAAGCCGCACCCCGACGGCCGTCTTTAGGATCGTGTACACGGTACATAGAGAAACCACGTATTATTCATGTTTATAAGCCTATTTACAGTTCAATTATATGTCGCACTCGCGACTATTTTTATATTTTTTTATAAATAATTTTTTATAAATTATGTCAATGAACATGAAAATCCATGAAGCAAAGTCAATACATACGCCGAAATATTTCCATTTCAACATTTCTTAGACAAAACACTTTCGTTACGTATTTTTTTAGGTGTATTTTTCAATGCAGTGGCTATTTTTTGTACAGTATCGATAGTTCATAATAAATATGCAGAAAACTAATAATTGGTTTGTCGGCGCCCTTTAACTAGTCACTATCCTCCATGGAAGCTACGGGCCCTGCGGAAAGCGTGTTACTTACCAAAGGAAGACAGCCAGTTGATTCGTACCACGGAACTATCACGTCCCGAAGGGACTACCTCCTGGATACGGGAACCCACTCCCTACATTACCATTATCAAGCATCATCTATTAGTTTTACCTACCATCACCTAAGTTTTTCGCCAATCTGTTTTGTATTAACTTCATGTTGTTTACTTTTTTATCTCTACATCCATTTATGTTTTTTTATATAACATTTATCCTTTATTAAGAAAGGACTTAATTTTTGTGGTTTGTCGGCACCTTTTGACTAGTAAATAGTCGCTATCCTCCATGGAAGCTACGCCTTCGGAAAGCGTTTACTACCAGGAAGACGGGGCTGTTTGATTCATACCAACAGAACTAAAACCGTCCAACAGGGACTACAATACGGATACGGGAATCCCTCCGACAATACCATTATTACATCATCATATCTAAATTTACTTTCCTCACTATTTCGCAATCTGTTTTGTATTAAACTTTATTGTTTGTTTTACTTTTTTATCTCTACATCTTTTGTTTTTATATAACCTTTATCCTTTATTGGTTTTATCGCAGGTGAAGATGGACCAGTGATGACATACCAGACCCTGCCGATTCAGCCCATGAAATGAGGAGGTGGCGTCCCTATGGTCAGCAGTGGAACAACCCCAAAAAGAACGAAGACATAGAGACTTTGACGGACTACCATGCTTTCTAACGAGTAGAATAGATTGTGTCACATAAGAAAAAAAGCAAGATGTCACTTCCCCCATTCCCCTCCCCCATTGACAAGTAACAATCAATTTGTCAAAACCCCAATAAAGAAACTGTTCTTTTTCTTTCTCTTCCTATTCCTATTTCTTCATATCTCACTTTTCCTGTGTGTCATGTGGTGGTTTTCCCTTATAGGTATATTTAAAATAATTAGCTATTTTCAAATTTGCAAATTAAATATTAAGTACCATTTTTTTTTAAATTAAGAATAAAAACATCTAAATGTTTAGCTTCTAGCAATACATATATTAAAATATTATTTTTTACAATCGCAACTGAAAATATTAAGTACCAAAAAACCAAAAAAATAAAACACCGTAAAAATCTAATAAAAACTATTCCGTCTTTTTATTAATCGCGTTCATTTTCTCTTTTGTAATCGTTTAGAGCTCTATTTGAAAAAAAATGAAAACAATGAAAGAAATTCTATAACAACGGTCTTGGTGCACGTGAGTTCCCTTACTATACTGTTCAAGTACAGAGAAAAGAAGGGAAAACTGTAAAAAGTTGCCTTTTAGGTCAAAATTAACATCTGGTGTGGCTTAGTAATACGATAAGAAGAAACACAAGGGAGACATGTCACTAAAGACGATACATTAGTCGCAAACTTAAAAATAGTCGTCCCTATCTTTGCACTTTGGTCTCCCATCCAAGTCCGGACCGGGCCCGACGTTGCTTACCCTAGTTGATATGACAGCGATCTAAGCGGCAGCCATGAGTCACTTGACCTTTATTGCGTTAAAACATAGCTTGAACTTGTACTCAGATGTGTTTTTTAAAAAAAAAAAAGATAAGCATAATGAATACGTAATTTCATTTAATACACTCTCCTAAAGGTAATATTCATATATCACTAACACAACACTTAAAACAGGGCTGGATTTTTTTTAAAAAAAAAGCTGCAGAAATAACCTATTGCGGAAGTTTTTTTACGTTTTTAAAATACACGGGGAAATTTCCATTGATGGCCAAGAACACAGGGTCTTTGTTTTCCGATCTTGGCTGTTTCCCCGCTGGTCGATTTTGTGCGAGTAATTACACGGTCTTGTCTGTCTGGGGGGGATCGCGCTGGTTCCTCCCCTCCCTCGCTGGTCGAGGTTTGCGAGTAATTCACGGATTGTCTGTGGCATTGAAATAGTGGATTCGTCATGTCTAGTCATTTGTATACAGACGATCCGCTTCAATGCGGCTTTTTGTTTATTATACTTTAGAGTCTCAACGAAAGAACTTCATTCATATTGATCAATATCAAGTGGGCAATAATCACACAAAGGATGTTTTACCACAGCGTCAAGTTGGTAATATTGAGGACACTTCAGATTGTCGGTGGGTTTAATTTTTTTTTATATTGCTTCAAAGTCACTCAACTTGTGGTTAATTTAAACTTACAACTCAACTAAAGCCCTCTTCGGTTATACGCGCGCATCCTTTGAAGCCTTTGAAAACAACTTATAAAGCCGCGGCTTCTATTCCGAAATTGACGTATGCAAAAACAAATAAGTAAGATCACATGTTGATATATACAAATTAAAATATGCTAAAAGTAAATATATAAACCATGAATGGTGAGTGTTATGTGAGTGTGTGTGTGTGTGATAATGTGTATATGTGTGTTTGTGGGGGTGTATGTGTGCATGTGTTTGTATGTAGGAGCTATCTTTGTTATGTGTATGTTCACAATCGCCTGTGTGAAAGTAATGTCCAGTGGCATGCATTGCTGTTAACTGAGTGTTATGTGAGTGGGTAATTGGATAAAAAAAACCTATATTTCCTTAAAATGTTCCCTTAGAAATTTTTTTAAAAGAACGAATACTGCAAGTGATGAGTGAGATTCTAATGAACAGGGAAGTTTTAACCGATAACAGGAACTGAAAATAGGCTATTTTTTTTAGGCATCGGTTTTGGAGTGACATCTTGTTTGAAAGGAAGTCATTCTGTGTGTCTTATATTGACACTCCAACTGGAAAAATGAACGCCAATAGTTTTTTTATTAGACACGAACATGCAAATTATACGATAAATATCCCCTGTGCTCATACTTCAGCTTGAAAGATTAAGGACTACAACAATCTTACATCATAAGAACTGGTTTTTCCCCCATGCGTTGATCTAAAATCATCCGAGTAGCCCTATGCTGAATTTGCTCGAATTTCTCAATATTGCATTTACGGTACACATTCCACACAGGTGCACAGTAGTCCAAACTCTGGCATTATCGGCTACTTGTATAGCTTTCAGAACACATCTGGATTATTTTTCCCAAAACACCCTAATAAAACCCATAACTTATGGCAACTTTTGAACAACTGCAAATTTAACATGACAATTCCAGGTCAAGTCACTAGCAACGATCACTGCTAAACAGGCTAAGAGTGTCAGTTGTTTACAAGTTGGTATATTACATAGTAATGTGCCGTGTCTCTTAACACTTAGTGCCTAAGGTGTTTTCACTCATGTTGGGGCTTAGGGGGGGGGGGGTTCCATGGACCCCCTATGAACCACTTTCCTTCCCAATGGAATTTTCAAAATGAAACGCATACAACATCTTTTGGGGGGGGGGGGGTCAAATGAAGAGAAGCCACAGGTGCAATATAATGAGTTCGCGGTTGATCCGTCTGGAAATTAGGGGCAATCATTGTTTTCGAAATCGCTCAAAAAGTAACATGTTTCTGTTGGCACTGACTTCTACAGTATACACATTAAAAATCATTTTGATGTTTATATCTGCTCGAGAAGGACCAATTTTTACCTATATTTACACACCTTTACGATTTTGTACATTCTTGTATTTTTTGGGGGCAGTAAATACGAAATGTATTTGCCATAGGTTTTTATAGCAATGACGCGCAGTACGGTCGTTGATGGAATCGCTTCTTTCAGCACATAAAGGGTTAATTATTTTTTCTGATTATGTATTCTTTTTGTTTCATGCATCTGAACATACATAATCAGAAAATATTTCGGCAAACAGGGTTTGCAAATTTTTATTTTTAAAATCACAGTCCCGTTGGTTGGCCCCCCCCCCTAAGGGGGGGTTCCTAGGGACCCAGCAATATCTCATTAACGGGAAGAATTTAGTAAATTTTTTTGGACAGAAGCCATCGTAAGTTTTGCAACAATGACAAAAAATAGAGTTCGACAATATTTTTCACGAGTGATAAATTCGCCGAAAAACAAATCTTGGGTACTATGGAACCCCCCCCTTAGGCCTATTGTTAAGGCACTTAAAGCTAAGCATTGAATTTGTTGGGCATCTACATTTACATGTGTTTCAATGGGGCTCTTCACAGATTTCAGTTCAAGAGGGAATTGCAGTGGGTCCGCAAAATGTAAGGGGGGCCCCACCGCCCCCCTTTCCACTGCCTATGACCAAAGTTTGCTTCATTGATATGTATAGTAAAGTATTGTGCTTTAAATGTGGGTTAGGGTTTACAGATATTTTAGTGCCAAAAATCCTCAAAAATTGTTCATAAACGTGAGTTTACTTCTTTCTGTTTGTCAACACTTGTTATATAAACTTAGCATATCTGTAATCTGAACTCCATAAAAAAGCAAATTTAAAAAAATTACATCATCCATTAATTTTTAATGCAAGTATTTCAGACACAAATTTACCCCAAGAGCATCTGTCACACTGTGTAACACATTATGACACAACATAATCCACTTGAAATGAAACTCATGAACCTATCCAAATCCATCGTGAAAAAAAGCAATGGCATCAATTACAGCAAATAATACAACCATTCCTGAAAGATACATGAGGCCATTTCCAAAGAAAGCGCCCCCTCCATTTTTTTTTCAACCCGGGTTTTTGCATATTTGGATGCTTACCAATGCATTAGATCATACCTGAAGTGAATAATCGAATACGCCTCTTTATTATAAAGATGAGTTAGTAATTTCTGTCGTGCCAACATAAATGCAAAGCATAGGTTTTTCTTGTGGATGATAAAACGATAACAGGCAAGTTCAAAACAAACCTTTGTTTCCAATAACCTTCCAAACTTCCTCGTAGGTGGTCTACACCGATTTAGTGCATTTGAGAGAATTTGTATCCTAAAAACTTTCCTCCTCCGTCACTTTAACAACCCCTCTAAAATCGCATTTTTGAGTCTCATGACCTTGCTGTGAAAGTCCCAAGGTCCAACTTGGCCTTCCCCAGAAGATCATTTCTCTTTCTCATTTCTCCCATTCTCTGTAGGCTTATTGAATGCCCTTCCTGTTCATGTATCATCAAACCAGGACTTGCAAGAGTTTCAAAAGGAGGTTAATCGCTATATTGGCGCCATTCCGCCAGTGTCACTAATTAGATAACTGCTGTTTAATGCTAGATTTAGGCCTTGACATAAAATAAAAAAAAAAGCCAAGACTGTGCAGTCCCGTTTGGTGCCGGGGGTGTGCCTCACTGCTAGCCGCGATCGCTACAAATTTCTCATCAAAATCTTCGGGGAAGCCAGTTATGAAGTTGTATGTGGTTAGAAAAGAGAAGGACCTAGGGAAGACGGGAGGTGACCTGGGGTCATGTTTGGTACCATTTTTTTATAGGGGGGTGTTTATTTATGGTATTTGGGGGCATTCCACTTCTCATAAGGGAATGCAATACTTTGCAGTCAACATTGGTGTAATGGTAAAGGCAGGCTCATGCTCAGTGTAAAGGATTTATGCTGAAATACATAGATTGGGACTTGTATTGAGGCACTAAAACAGTTTTTTACACAAGATATTACATAGCCCCCCCCCCCCATGAAGTGCCCTGATTTCAATTTCAAGTCGAAGTCAGTTGGCTATGTCCAGGCCTTCCTATTTGTTTGTCTTTGTTTCTAATATATTATATTAACAAACCACTAGTAAATCTGGACTTATGACCACATAAATAGGAGGACCATGGACCAATCTGAAGGGCTTAAAGGCAAATTCACACAAACTCCTGATGTATATTTTTTCTTGTCATTTCAGTTTCTAACTACTTCTTGTGGTGGGGTCAGGATTTATTCAGCTGATTCGCTGATTCCAGGGCCACGTGTATCCAATATAACGATGCCTCTTAACTGTGTCTAACTTAAGCCACTGGGATAAACCACTCTATAACACTCCGCAGTAGTTGTTACTACCAATCCTTAATTTAAACATAAGAAACTAAAATTAGCCTTTTTTATTTTATGGGTGAGGTTAACATTTGTAAAAGCATTAAACATGCAAAATCTCATATTTGAGACAAGACTTAGGTACTTTATTATAATGTGCATTTAAAGGTCTTGTTCCGATTTCTGTCTATCGTCTTCTCGACTTGATATGAGATCCTGGCACTTGTACACACTGCCCATTAAGTACCGTGGGCAACAAACTTTTTTATCTGGTATCTTGAGAAAGGAATGGATTTGAAAACAGCTGAATTTTCAGGACCTGACATGAGACAAATTACGGTCTTTCACCTGATATCAAAATTTATACTACTACTTCCGGGATAATCATTGGGGGGGTCTCCCAAAAGACGATTGGAACAAGCACCTTTAAGTTCATTTACACTAGTGAAGACTTCCTCTCTATGTACAATTTAAATAATAATAATAATGCAATACTACACCTGTTCTTTCCTTGTAGGATAACGGAAGGTGGAACTCCCTTGAATCCACATTGGCAGTAGCCCTGTATATGGGATATGTATACCACCTTGTATGGCGAGCGATGGCTGTAAACACATGTACTGGTAAATGAAAGATTCAAGAGAAGTGAAGAGTTTAACTTCATTTTTTTTTTTTTTTTTTTTTTTAACTGAAATTTTGTCTTGTTAACCCTGGTTAATTTTGTATAGTTTTAACATGCAAGTTCAGTGTTTTTGAGCTGCTTCTTAAATGACCACAAGACCTAGGCTTGTTTGTTACGCATTTTGAAATGCATTTTCCATGCTGATTTCAAAACGGTCATGAAACTGTAGAATATGATTTTTTACAGAAACATGTATAGAGTGTGGAATAAGCTATTTGGGTAGGTTAGTCTTGTTGGGACTATGAGCTTAATAAAATCTCAATTCCATGGTGCAGTTTCAATTCAATTACTTCCAATCACCAGTATTATTGAGCAATACAACACCCCCTGTTTTTAAGTATTATTTAGATCCAAAACATCATGGTCACTGTTTGGTTTAACATGTGCACATTCAAGGCTAATGAACAGCCCTTGGTAGATTAGCATGCTTACCTCATAGTGTATGAAGCTACTTCCACAAAGAAACTGACTGTAGCCATTAAACCACTAAGGATATTCTTCCTATTTTTCTTGTAATGTATATAACAACAGCCTACCCTCAAACACCCTTGCCCCGGCCGCATTCCCTCACTAGCTGACCCAATAGAAATGGATCGACTCGCCAGTGCCGCTGGATGGATCGGGAGCCACTAAGAATTACATCACTGACCGGCCTGGATCTCCTTACTGACCAAAGATTAACCACCAGAATATATTACAACCTAGACATTCTGCACATGAAAATAATAAATATTTCACTGTTATGCTATTTCTAAGTTGACTCTGACTCACTCATCCTGACATGGACATGTCACCATTGACTTTTTTTTATTCCAGATTACCAAGGATTTATTTAAGCTTCATTGCAACATAATTAAAAAGGAGTATGAACCTTTAACCCTGTCAAAAAGTTAAAATTCCTAGAGCCAATTCACCGCGGGGGTCCTTGACATACATCATATCTTGCATATGTTAGCTTAGAGCCATGTTCACACGGTCCCACAAAACTCCAAAGGTATGAAACTCCGAGTGAGAAATTACATCCAAAGGGCTTTCTTGAACCACAAAGGTCGCCCCGCCATGGCAGTAGCTAAATAATAAGAGCAAAACAATTTTCAGATCTCAGGAAGATTGTGATGGCCCACCAAGTTTCATCCTCCTACCACATGTTAAGAAGTGGATTGACCTTGGATGTCCCCCACATGACCTTGAAATGACCTTCAAAATTTTTGGTACTGAACTGTTGACCACCCCACCAATTTTCACATCCCCTACCACATTTTGTGATTTGACCTGGAATGACCCCCCGCATGACCTTCATACCTTCAATATTTCGGCACTGAAGGTTGACCACACCCACTAAATTTCATCCTCCTACCACATATATAGTGATTTGACCTTGGATTGACCCCCCAGACCTCACATGACCTTCAAAAGTTTTGGAACAGAATGTTTTCCCACCCCCACCAATTTTACCCCTCCAACCACATGTTAAGTGATTATGAAACCTTAGATGACTTCGGATGACCTTGGAATGACCTTCAAAATTTTTGGTACTTGAACGTTGACCACACCCACCAATTTTTCTCCTCCTACCACAGTTTAAAGCAATATTAGCACATTTTTTTTTGAAGAGCGCCCCCAATTTTCAAAAATTTTGAGATTTTTACACATTTTACATGGTTCATTGGTAACTGCTAGTAAACTATACCCGTGAATGTTACCGCTCGAAATGTCTATGTGTCCACAAACGAAGGAATTTTGTAATTAGAATAATTATTATCGGGGATCCCCAATACTAATTTTCAACGGCTGCTTGAAACGGCCTTCCAATGTGAAATGCCGGGAAATACGTCATTACGTGTCCAGTTCTACGCTCATCCATTAGTTGTTTTCATTGTTTCAAGGCAAGTCAAGTTTGAGTTATTTTCTCGAGGGTGCACTATTTCATCCCTGGACTGGATGCACAAACGGTAGCATTTTCAGCTCTGCCGTTAAGTCTAACCCTGGATCCCAATTCTAATTACAATCGCTTATTTTATGATAAATATAACTCTTTTTTATCATTCATCGTTCGCAGCTCTAGTTTCCTAGACAATTACCAACGTCACTGTGCAAAAATATCAAATTTTTTGAAAGTTGGGGGCGCTCTTCAAAAAATGTGCCAATATTGCTTTAGTGATTTGACCTTGGATGACCTTGAAATGAACCTTCAAAATTTTGGTACTGAATGTTGGACACACCCCCCAATGTTCATTTTCATCCTGCTCAATGTTAAGTGATTTGACTTGATGACCTCGGATGACCTTGAATGACCTTCAAAATTTTTGGTACTGAATGTTGACCACAACCCACCAATTTCATCCTCCTACCACAAACAGATAAGGTTTATAGCAATTTAACTCCATTTTTGGCCTATTTTTTACCCATTTGACCTTTGACCAAGGCCACATGCCCCGCCTTCCGAACTCATCCGCAGCCTACTTGAGTGACATCTAATGGTGCGAAGATGGACAACCCCTACGTGCTCAATCAAAAATATCGTATTGACAACGTTTATTATAGCGAGTTTTGCCATATTGACCTATTGTTGACCACATTTGACCTTTGACACATGCCACATACCCCTTTGTAGCCACCCACCGTCTACTTGAGATAATCTATGTTGCGAAGATGGACTTCCACACTTGCTTAGTCCCAAAGATATCGTGAGGGACGCACACACACACACACACGATGGCACAGCATTTCTATAGTCCCCCTTCGTCAACAAAAGTTGGCGGGGACCAATTATTTTACTTCACCTCCAAATTACACGTCCACACTTTGGCCAAACTCCATAATCCACCTGACCATTCTCCTCTCCTCCGCTTCTCATATCGGAGTGTAGAACGGAAGTCAACACACCAAAAGCCGTGGCCTTTCGCCGCGTTTTGGAAGACACAGAAGTTGTCAAAACGATGACCTTTGTGCTGGGAAGGTCCCCTCCGCTCACTATCCCCCGAAGCTTTCCACACGGCACGACACTCCAAACACTCCAAGTGTTATTTGAGTTTGATGTCACGCCCTAGTTTTTTTAGGGGATACCCCGCTAACCCTTGATAAACTCGGAGTTTAAACCTCCGAATGCGTCCACACGTCCAAAAACCCTGATCTACACTCCAGAGTTTTGAAACTCCCGAGTTTCAGCCCTCCGTGTGGAAACACTAATTAGGTTACACTGTGTATGCTTCTGTGTTACGATATTGGTACCTCATTCATTTGATAAAATCTGTAGTCGATAGTCAATAAACTAATTAAAGATATGGATCTTTCACTAATTTAAATGATGATTGTATCCAAGTGTTTTTCCCGTGTAGTGGAGCAGTTTGGACTGCAAATGGTCGACAACTCCTCCCTCGGTTACAACAAAACGCAACCAATTCTATTCAAAAGATAGTAATAAATAATTGTAACAAATGATGGTTGTGGTCAAAAACTTTGGTGGCAGGGTGTTTTTTTGGGTCAAAAAATCATGTTTTGAGCTAAAAAATTAAGAAAATCAGGTTGATTAATTTCTTAGCAAAACAAATTTTAATATGATGCAATACTATCAATCTATAACCATATATTATAGATTTCCAGTTTTTATACCAATATATAAAGGTCTAGAATTTTAGCCCAAAAGTCAACCTTTTCCTAAAAAAACCAATCCTTTTTCTCCACATGTCACCAAAAAAGAGTATTACTGAACCCTTTATGCAATGTATAAAAAATAAAAAAAGTAAAAAAAAACTCTATGATTAATTTTAATTTACATAAAAATGTAATATTTTTTTTACTTTAATAAAAAATTATATTAAAAATAATTATTTTGCTAATTTGAGCCCCAAAAGCATTTTCGCCTATAAAACCTCATCCCTGTCACCAAATATTTCAACCACAACGATTATTTCCTAAATCTTATATATTTATCCTTCAAATTAAGTCGATTGTGTTGTGTGTATCGAGGGGAGGGTAACTCGAAAACTAGAGACATTTAAAGCTTGGCCACTCTGTTACTTGTCAAATTTACAAACTCGGTTTTTCTATGTTAAAATTTGATCTCTCAAATTACCATCAAGCTAAATTACTAAGGGCTTGGAAGCCTCCTATTCCAACACCAAGCATCTCATTGGGCTCCTGACTTGGCTATTCCTTGCCGTACCGCTCCTCCTCTGTCTCCTCCATGGCAAAGGCACGCACTGTACGGATGTTGCTAAGTGCCTCGTCAGCAACGGAAGTTGCTAAGGCAACCTGCAGGAGAAAAAATATTAAATCAAACACATTACGATCTTTATCTAGAGGGCATATTAAACCAATGGCATAACGCATTGCAACATACCCATACTTTACTGTATGTCAGTACTTAGGGGTAAAAGGGTTGAAGAATTCTAAGAACCACAAGACATTTCATGATATGACTAAAATTCCTGAGTATTTTCTGAACTAAAAAGAGCGTAATTCTAGGTTTTCCTTCTTGGTGTATTGGGAATAGGCCCTGTATGGGGTCACATGACCCCCTTCAAGGAGCAATTTCCAAATCAGAGTGCATTATGGGATTGCTTAAAACATCCTCCTGTCAATTTCAGTCAGTTACTCACAAAACTGTCTTCTGTTCAAAATCATTACATTTTTGGCATGGCATACTGCATAGCGGGATAATCATGGTTTTATTAAATGGGATATTGGTTGGGTATATATACCTCATAGAAGCTCTATAGATCTTTGTCATCTGATTGGTTAAAGAAAGTAACATGACATGGTATTATAGTTGCATATCTTTCGCATAAAACGTGTATAGTACCTTTTTTGCCTGGTATAGTACCTTTTCTGTCCGGTATAGTAACTTTCTGCTTGGTATAGTAATTTTTTGGACCCGGTATAGAACTCTTTGGACTGGTTTATAGTAATTTTCTGCCCTAGCTGTAGTTTCATTAGGCCAGCAGAACAGGATCTATCTATGAGGTATATAAAACAATATTAACTGCCTTTATTCGGACCATAGTCAAAAACTCTTGACCCTCGGGTGATCGCGAGACTTGTCCTTTTTTATAGTAATCGTATGGCCTCGAAATCACCTCAGGTCAGTAGATTTGACTATGTCCCTCAAGGGCAGTCAATATTTTGTAAAATAGCACAATGGTTGGGTAATATCATACAAAAAATACTGTGTTCCCCCTAAAGTTATGTTGTCTGCCATTGTGGCTTGTAAATGGGTCAAAGGTCTTGGGGGGGGGGGGTCACAGAACTAAATTGTGTACACCCCATAGAGTACTTGGGTCAGTGTTCTTCCGACCAAGTATAAAGTCAATTGATCAACACACACACATGAGCATGCACACACACAAATACATAATAAACACACACAAACACACATAAACACACACAAACACCACATTACCAAAGTAATTCCTATGTGCGGCTGCTTTCAGAAGATGACACAGAAAGTAGGGTCTGGCCTTGCAAATAGGATATCAGAATAAACCTAGGTTTCTGTGTAATTCTGCATAGGATCTTAAATTTGGTTTCTAAGTCTCAGGTAACCTATGAGCAAAGCTCTCACTTCAAATCACTTGTGATTCAGTCTGTGGGTTTAGCTGTCTTTTTTTAAAAACAACAATGCAATAGCAACACCTGTTTTGAGTCTGGGGAAGGACCCAGGGGTTTAACTAATAATTATGTTTGACATTGTTAGAAGTTAAGGGAAAAGGGATTTCGTAGAGGAGACCATTTCATCTACATTTATAAACTTCTCTGTAGTAAAGTCTAAGGAGAACCTACTGGCAATACTTTTGCCACAGCAGAAACTGAATAGGATATGCCCCTATCTGTTCACTCATGGAATAACTTCCCCATGAATCTAAAGTTCTGAGATCCACTGCAGCCCGCAGCCCTGATCCTCATAGTGCATATCATAGCCAGGTCAAATTTACATATAATGCATGGTGTTACCTATAGGTAACCACATTTTGTGAAGATGAATGAGATGTGCAATACAACAAAACATCTGGAACAAAATGCCATGCGGGATTGGCAAAATGTACCAATATATGTGGCTTTAGCGCATAATTATATCATTTATTGAATGACGGTGATGTGTAATCATCTAATCAAATACAAGGATCAATCAAAACCCACATTGTAGATTCCACACACACAAGATCTGTCTGTCCCACCCCCTCTGGCTGAATTGGTTTAAAAAAATAGTAAATTAAGTAACATCTCTAAGTTAAAAGTAACAATAACATCTGTAAACCTGCCAATGGCGGTATGGGCGGATTACTTCCCCCCCCAAGGTATGTGCAACTCTGGGGTGTGGAATAATATGGTGTACATTGTATATGTAATATGTTAAAAAATAGCTTCAGTACCGTCCATACAGGCCAGACTAAGCGGACTGTTGCAGGGACCGATCTTCAAAGCATCTTGTACATACATACCTCCGAACATACAGACCTAAACACACCTGGCCATATGGACCTATACTTAATGCACAGTAGTCTATGGGAATAACTAGCTCATCTAAAAAACAACTATTGCCAAATGTTTGACCTTTTTGTGAAATGTTGAAACCTTTTTTAACATTTCCTTCCCCCCCTGTCAGAACCCAGAGGAGGACTCTGGGGGATGAATTACAAATGATTAGAGGTTCTTGTGCCCTCCTAAAATACATAAGTTGGCTACTCTAGCTCATCTAGAAAAAAAGATAGGCAAAATGGTTGACCTTTTTGAGAAATTTTGACCTTTTTTGACACCACTCCCCCTCACACCCACCCGTCAGACCCGGGAGCCATGGGGTAATGAATTACATGGTAGCAGGGACTTGTCCCCACTCCTATATTATACCTAAGTTTGGCTATATCTGTCATCTTGACAAAAAGTTATGGTCAAAATGTTGACCTTTTTGTGAATGTTTGACCTTTGTTGACTTTCCTCCCCACCCCCGTGTCAGACCCAGGGAGGACCTCCCTGGGGGAATGAATACTGGTTTAGTAGGGGCTTGTCCCCTCCTACAATATACCTAAGTTTGGCTACTCTAGCTCAATCTGGAAAAACGTTATTTGCAATGTTGATATTTTATTTGTGAAATTTGACCTTATTTTGACATTTCCTTCCCGCCCTGTCAGACCTCGGGGAGGGCCCTGGGGGAATGAATTAATGGTTGGTAGGGGCTTGTCCCCTCCTACAATATACCTAATTTTGGCTACTCTAGCTCATCTTGAAAAAAAGTCTGGCAAAATTTGACATTTTTTGTATCCAGACCACCATACTTACCACACACACCCACCATCCAACATTATTGCCATAAGCCGGATTTTGCTGCGCAATCCTCTAAAAATATTAAAAACGCACTTTTGGGGTAATTTTTTTCTGCTGGGAATAATTTTCGAAGATAAAATCTCTACAAGCTGCTGAGATCAGAATTCTGTAAGGCTTCTGCTGAGTAGTTACAGTGGCTTATTTTCACCCTTTTTACCACAGGAATCTTTGGACTATAAATATAGTTTGAGAGGAGCTCACAACTCATCGTAGTCTCGCCTCTCCAGTAGCTCAAAATTTCCGGGGTCACCATAGTGTTTTTTTAGGGAATGGTATCTGATGTTTAGCGTCCAAGAACAAATGTGGGTGGCCTGTCGCTAGGAACTTATAGTCGCTTTGTTAGTTTTAGTCAGGGCACTTTTGGCAGTGTAATTTGGTGTTGTGCACCAATACCTACCTTCAGTATATGTTACCACTTATAAAACCTACTTGCTGTTTCCACATATCGGAGAGTCCTCGTAGTGACCCCCAATCAAGCTCCTCCAACACTAGCCCTGGTACTGTGGACATCAATATGACAGTCATTTTAGGAGATAACAGGTAACATAGACACCCTACCGAGCCACTGTCTGAAAAAAGGTGGAAAAAAGATCCACTATATGTACATAGACACCGACCCGAGTCCCACTGTCTTAAAAACAGTTGGTAAAATGCTAACTAAGATAAAAGGAACATAGACACCACAGAGCCCACTGTCTGAAAACAGTTTAAAATGATCAACTAATATATGTACCATAGACCCCACAGAGCCCACTGTCTGAAAAAAGTTGTAAAAGATCAACTAATATAATAGGAACATAGACACCACAGAGCCCACTGTCTGAAAAAAGTTTAAAATTATCAACTAAGATAATAGGAACATAGACCCACAAGACCCACTTGTCTTAAAAATTATAAATGAATCAACTAAGATAATAGGTACATAGACACCACAGAGCCCACTGTCGAAAAAAGGTTGTAAAATGATCAACTGAGATAAAAGGTACATAGAGACCACAGAGCCCACTTCCCTGAAAAAGTGTAACATATCAGACTAAGATCAGAGGTACATAGATACCAAGAAGCCCACTGTCTTAAAAAAGTTGTAAAATGATCAACTAAGAGATATGAACTAACACACGAGCCCACTGTCTGAACAGTTGTGTAAAATGTCAACTACGATAATAGGTTATGACCCCACCAAAGCCCACTGTCTGAAAAAAAGTTGTAAAATGATCAACTGAGATAAAAGGTACATAGACATCACCGAGCCCACTGCCTTAAAAAAGTTTAAAATGATCACCTAAGGTATAGTAGATTCCAAATTTTAGAAGGCTTCAGTCACCTGTGTGTTACTATGCAGAACTTTATCTCTTCATAAAATCAGCTTTCACCTGCTTTCACCTGGAACTAGTCCTGGATTTAGTTTGCCCGTTCTTTCTCTTTCTTTGACCATTCTAGGGTTTATGCTCAGTTTGACTATTGATTGGGACCGTGGAATGGCCCAACCTATCATGGTTTGGCTATCATGAGCTATGTGCACATCATACCACAAATACACTTGATACGTTTTTATATACTAATCCCCTCATTCATACTCCACCTACAAAAAAGTAGGGGCTATTCCACTATCAACTGGAATCTTGTTTAGGTACCTATAGACCACACAGAGCCCACGGTCTGAAAAAAAGTTTGTACATATGATCAACTAAGATAATAGGTACATAGACACCACAGAGCCCACTGTCGGAAAAAAGTCTAAATGGATCACCTAAGAAATAGGTACATAGACACCACCGAGCCCACTGCCTGAAAAAGGTGGTTGTGTAAAATGATCAACCTAATATAATAGGTACATAGACACCAACCGAGCCCACTGTCGAACAAAGTTTTGTAACATGAATCAACTAATATAATAGGTACATAGAAACCACAGAGCCCACTGTCTGAAAAGGTTGTAAAATGATCAACTAAGATAATAGGTACATAGACACCACAGAGCCCACTTGTCTGAAAAAAGTGTAAAATGAGCACTAAGATAAAAGGTACATAGACACCACAGAGCACACTGTCTGAAAAAAGTTTAAAATGATCAACTACGATAATAGGAACTAGACACCACAGAGCCCCCCCCCCCCCCCCCCCCCTGGCTGAAAAAAAGTTGTAAAATGATCACTAAGATAATAGGTACATAGACACCACAGAGCCCACTGTCTGAAAAAAGTTGTAAAAAATGGATCACTCAGATAAAAGGTACATAGACACCACAAGCCCACTGTCTGAAAAAAGTTTTTTTTTTTTTTTTTTTATTTTTTTTTTGTAAAATGATCAACAAGATAAAAGGTACATAGACACCACAGAGCCCACTGTCTGAAAAAAGTTGTAAAATGATCACCAATGAAGATAATAGGTACATAATACCAAGACCCACTGTCTGAAAAAAGTGTAAAATGATCAACTAGGATCATAGTTACATAGACACCACAGGCACCACTGTCTGAAAAAGGGTTTGTAAATGATAACTAAGATAATAGGTACATAGACACCACCGAGCCCACTGTCTGAAAAAAGTTGTAAAATGATCAACTAAGATAATAGGTACATAGACACCACCGAGCCCACTGTCTGAAAAAAGTTGTAAAATGACAACTAGGTAAATATGTACATAGACACCACAGAGCCCACTGGCTGGAAAAGGTTGTAAAATAATCAACTGAGATAATAGGTAAATAGACACCACCCTTAGCCCACTGTCCTGAAAAGGTGTAAAATGATCAACTAAGATCATAGGAACATAGACAACCCCAGAGCCCATTGCTATACTATACTCTGGGCTATAATTTCTAGGACATAAATGCCACATTGACCGTTGCGTGTACCGCATCTACGTGCATCACAAGGTGCGCCGTTTTGGCGCGGAAGTGTGTGTCCATTCTAAAATGTCCAAGAATTATGAGCCAGAGCATAAAATAATAGGCACATAGACACCACAGAGCCTGTGTCTGAAGTAGTTTGTAAAATGATCAACTATAGTCGCCGTCATAATTTCTGACACAAATAGCACACGTGCGTCCGTGTTATTGAATTTCTGTTGTCAAGCATTTGTCCCACGCTTCCGGGTTTACGTGTGAGTAACCAGAATTTTGTTTCAGAATTACTAGCGAACACTATAAGCATCACATCAGTATGCAGGAATCTTGGCATTTACTATTGTTTGTAATATGTCACCCCCCCTTTACATTAAGTATCCATTTCACTGATGTTTTATCAGCAGAGCTGACATCTTATACAGGCTGTCCCCAAAAAATGTTAACACTCGGGACACTGACATTTTGGTAAAAAGAAATGTATGCATGGGTCTTTGTTTGGTATTTTTTAAAGCCAATAAAACAATCTTTAATTTGCCATTTATTTCATTCCAATCCGATATGTAAAACAAAAGATATGCTTCATCAATTATGAGAGGCAAAATCAACTTGGTCCGATTTCTGCCTTAAAACACTTGCAATGCATGATGCAACATGAATACGATTTCTGCCTTAAAACACTTGGAATGCATGATGCAACATGAATACACTTGGCTTCATAGCACGTCTTCTTTCCATCTTGAAATAAAAACAAATAGATCTGGTCATATTGTCTGTTTAAAAAAGACATCGAGATTCCTTTCACCATGTTTAACCAAACGCTCATTGTTGGATCACCCAAAAATGTTCTTTAACAAGGGGGAAGAAATGTTGGCTTGAATTCTTGCCATTCTTGTCCGTAATGGGTCTGTTTGGCCTGCCACTGGTGGCTTTATTTCCAATTATGCCTGCTTCATTAGTCCATGTAGGCTTATTATCAGAGATTTCTCTTTCTTTTTTTGTTTACTTTCATGTTTTTCTTGTTTATTTTACAGAATCATATATTGTCTTGGGAATTCAATAAGGAAGTGTCTGATTGTTTGGTTTAATTTGGTTTTTTGTTTAGCATTCTGTGTAATTTTGAGCGATTTGATAGTTCACTTTTATTAGCAGACTTAGCCCTGACTAATTTTTGAAAAATACAAAGTAAAGCTGATCATAAAGACAGTGTTCACACTTTATTGACACTAATGAACTTCAAAAAGGGATTGTCAATATCTTCAGTAGGTTCAATGGCCAATCAATAACTCAACCAATAACCCAATTTTGAGTATGTTACAAAATAATTTTTCACACAACATTTATGTAACCATTGTAAGGGTCAACCGAAATGACTTTTGTCTTCCGATCCGATAACCGATATTACATTTTTAATATCGGCCGATGTCCGATCCGATATTTGTTGGGGTTTATATTGTAATAAATATCAGTATCAAAATACATTTAAAAATTGGCTTTCCTTACCGATATTTGAGAGAAACCAAAACGTCAGCACAGCAGGAGTCTTTTTTATGTTGAAATTGATGTTTTGGTTTCTTTTAATCCAATCTTAGAATTAGTTTTTTTTTATAAATGCAACAAGAAGAAAATATCCTAATTGCATACATACTCAAATCAGAATGTTCAAAGAACATGTGAAATGTTAATTTTGTTCAGAATAACCCCCATACAGCTGAAAAGAAAAGCCAAATAGCTGTTAAAAAAATTACAGTACCATATACTTCTTTGTAGTTTTATAATTTCTTTGCATCAACCCTATAATTTCCCATGGTTAATGCAATGGGTAACTATAGGGTTGATCCAAGGAAATTATAAAACTACAAAGAAGTATATGGTACTGTAATTTTTTAAACAGCTATTTGGCTTTTCTTTTCTTTTTAGCTGTATAGGGGTTATTCTTAACAAAATTAACATTTCACATTGAGTATGTATGCAATTAGGATATTTTCTTCTTGTTGCATTTATAAAAAATACGAATTCTAAGATTGGATTAAACGAAACCAAAACATCAATTTCAGCATAAAAGAGACGTTTTGGTTTCTCTCAAATATCGGTAAGGAAAGTCTCTTTTTTTGCTGATCCGATATTTTACCGATATGGGTAATATCGGCCCGATACGATATCCGATACGATTATCGGTTGAACCTTAAACCATTGCAAATCAAATTTGCACTCTCCTTCTTGACGAAGCATATCTTTTGTTCTACACATCGCACTGAAATGAAATAAACAGCAAATAAAAGCTTATTTATTTGGCTCTAAGAGCATACCAAACAAAGACCCATGCGTACTTTAGTTGTTTACAAAATGCCTGTGTCCCGAGTGTTAACATTTTTTGGGACAGCCTGTAGTGAAGACATACCCAAATACCAGCATGCATGTCACTTGTGGGTGCATGGCAGGGTTTCAGCTGGCATGTAAGGGCCTTAATATGGGTTTCACATGATCTTCGTGGAAGATACCTGCAATTATGCAGTTTCACAGTGGGAGTATAAATTCCAAATGGAACAGCCACATTATAACTTGATTTGAATAACTACGTTTGAAATACACATCTCTATGAGGACGATTTAGGTCAAGTCTTCCACAGGGGGAGTACAGATATCAAACGGAACAGCCCATATTTACCTGAGTGGTTCCACGTAATCCCTGAGATACGCACAGCTTAAATGCACTCTTGAAATCCTGCACGTCAGCTGATAACCTGAAAGAGTAAATACCTTGTAGTATTAGTAAATAATACTTTTGGTGGTATTTTTTATCATTCAATATATCCAAATGATAAGTGTTGCATGGTTACCTGTTATGTACTCAGCACATATCAGAGAAATAAGGTAGAGTGTGGCCAAGCGTTTACGGTGCTTGCCTGTGGCGCAAATTTCATGGGTTCAAATCCCGGTGAGTACACTTGCTGGGATTTATTCGGGTTCTCAATTTAGGATTTGATCTGTATACCAGCTATTGATTTAAATCAGAATACCGCTCTCCTCCATGGTTCACTTGGAATTGCGCAAATGAGTCATGAAAACATCCCGTCCTTCAGAGGCGACGTTAAGCCCGTCGGTCCCGTGTGCAGAGAGTCACATCTATACATGTACATTGTAGCCAGTTTCAAATAACAGTTACTTATAGAAGACACTTTGACACCACAATGAAACTTTGCAAAAATATTAAGCAAGGACCCCCTCAAACATATTTCAGGCAGAATTTGGTGCAGAATGTCTGACATTGGTTTTTAGGGGGCCAAGTCAAGGTTAAAGAGACATGAGGAGATTTCCAGAAAGAAGCGCCCCCAATTTTTCTCAAACCCCGTTTTTTTACATATTAGGAATGCTTACCAATGTATTAGATCACACCTGAAGTGAATAATCCGAATACGCCGTCTTTATGTAATAAGATGATGATTTAGTAGTTTCTGTCGTGCACGACAGAAAGTCAAAGCATGGTTTCTATGGGGAACAATTACGATAGCAGGCAAGTTCAAAACAAGGTTTGCGGTTTTCTTTTGCACCTGTTTGTCCAATAAACCTTCGAAACGTTCTCGGTAGGTGGTCTACAACCGATTTAGTGAAATTTGAGAGAAATTCGTATCCTAAAAAATCTCCTCCTGTCACTTTAAATTAGACTTTTTGCGACAGCTACATCTCATCCAATGATGGTATAATGCTATCACCAGCCTACATTTCAAGTTATATCACTTTTACTTTTTGACTTATGGGCCCCAAAGTATGGTCCGAGTGGTTTTTGAGCCATTTTTGACCCCCTGTAACTTTAAATTGGAGCAAGGTGCATTTTTATCACATATTTGCAATCTGCAGCAAAAATAATCCAGAATACCAAGTTTGAAGGATCTGAGGGATGTACAATGTCATGTAGTTCTTTAAATATGGTCCTCTAAATATAAAATTTCACACCGGTACATGTTTTTGAGGTGATCCCCTCAAATTTTCAGCATTTTTGTTTCTCACAAATATCTTTCAATGCACCAAAAAAGAAAGAAATCCATTAAAGGTGGATGGCCCAATTTAAGTTTATAATTTTTTTCATCTTGATAGAATGGCCTTTACCCCAAAACCCCATCTGTAAAGTTTCACCCCGATATTTCAATCCGTTTTGATGTGAGAGCTAGAAACGTGATTTTGTAAGCCCTATAGAGTACAGTGTAAAATTAATATTGGTCGACCAAAATGGGGCATATTTTCGCTCATAACAGCCAAACCAAACCTCCTTTGGCCCTAAGATTTCACAGGGTAAGTGAGAAAAATAGTAGCTTTCTTCTGATACCAAAATTTTGACCACTTCCGGTAAAATCTGGGGTCCCTGGGGACGAGGCTATTAGCGATCGGGCCATGGACCTTTAAGGTGATGGTGTACTCGATTTATTGAATTGACATGGAATGACCCTATACAAGTCTAAAGTGCACACAGCTGGCATTGAAGATGTAATGGATAACAAATTACCCCAGATGACCTTTGACCTCTTGATCCTAATTCACCTGTTAATGAGTTCTCCCGTTCCATGGTCATCAAAGAATGCAATGTCTTGCCTGATGAGGGCAGCAAACAAGGCCTCACGCATCCTGGCTGCCAGTCGTTCCCCAACGCTGGATAAAAGTGAGATGTAACCACATGTAGCAGCTGCCTGTAGGTAAGGTAGAGGTTTAACAACACACCATCAATAATACTGTATTTTTCATAATGGTAAGGCCAAGAAAAAAAAAGTTTGTCTCAGAAGACCGCGTGCATTTTGTTTAAAATTGGTCTTTTAGCGCATTTTTTTTTTAGGTTTTTGCTCACAATTTTTTTTTTAAATGTTAGAAAAATAATGAAAATTTGGCCGCAAAGTGTCCGAAAAAATAAAAGTGTGCCAAAAATGCAATAAAAAATTTTAATAGAATTCCTGCATTTCTAAAAAAACCAGCTATTTCATTATTTTCACCATGATTTGCAATCAGGAAAAGAAATCTAATCTTAAAGGCACTATCAGTGATTTGCTAAATCAGAAAATTGAAACGAGAGCATCAAGGATGCTGTGGCTTACTCCAGAGGTGAAACCACTTATAGGTACAAGCAACAAATGGCATGCTAGTGATAATTCCCATATCCTACCATCCCTTAACTGCACATTTTTCCACCTTTCCAAAATCACGGAGCCGGACCGTTCTTGTTTTTTAGGGAGAAATGCGCTTAGATCTAACAAAAAAATAAGCTACCACGTCCCTTTTTTGCATTGACCGTCAGGTATGAGTCTTTTTCCGAAAAGGATGTTAGGATATAGGCTATATAGGCATGATTTGTTCCAGTATGGAAGGCCAAACAAGAAATCAGGGGTGGTGTCCAGTAGGGAGTCCAAAAACCCTATGGAACATGCACTGGTTATTGGGAATGAAAAAAAATGAAAATGGGGTTTCCCCAGAGATGGCTCAAATTGGCAAATGCAAGGCAAGACAGTTGCACATCAGACTAGATTGTCCAATTATTAGTTTTTAAACAAGTATTGATTTTTTGGACACTTGATATTTTTTTAAAATTGAAAATTCTATCATCTCTGTTTGCATTTTTGTCAAAAATGCAAATTTTCCTCAGTAATAAAAAAACAACCAACAACAAATCCGGTACAATGGCGCAAATTAAATGTATGTGGCCTACTAATGGCAACAAAACTTGAATCCCCTGCTGATGCCACTCCTCCATCAACCACTTGCTCCACCACCCTCAACCCAACCCATTGGATCCCGTGTCCATCAACTACCTGAATACCCCCACCCTGTCAACTAACAACTCCACCACACCATGGAATACTGACTTTGTCCTTGTCACCACTGTTTCAGGACCCATCAACCAGGGGGAGCAAAATGCAAACAAACAATCCTATAGGTTTTAAAGAAACCTAATTTTTGCACAATTTATGGCTTAAGGTGGTATATCAGGGATTAAGGTTGGATCATCGGCTACGGCATCGTGCCCAGATCCCTCTGTCAAATTCTCAGGAAAGGTTGTATTGTGAAGAACATGGTGGCCAAATTGAATTTTTCCAAAGGCATTTTGGAGATTTAGTTCATCTAATGCAATTTTCAATTCCCATAGACTTTGTAGCAGGGACTGAGTTGCATATAGATAAGCTGACATGTGACTCAACGCCCGTCAGACGAACAAAGCCCTAGCCCGGCGTATGCATGAGCATCTGCAGGGCTTGTGCTTTTAAAATTCGTTCTACATCAGTAGCTATGTAGGACCGAAGATTGCTAAAAAATCGTCGAAAAAATCGTACGAATCAAACACCCATTTCCCAAAAAATCGTGACGTAATTGACTGGAGGAATAACGCATGTTGTGGTTCACCGCCGTGAGACTGCATGCTGCAGCCATACTGTGGCGGTCTTTTAAAATTTCGAGTACTTGCGAATCGGTTTTTGTGAATACTCTAAAAAACACGTCCGACCCAAAATAGTTATGCAAACAATAGCGAGTTAAAGGGTAGTCCTATTTTGTTGATCCAAAAAGCCTCGTCCCCCCGACTTAGCTAAAAAAAGTTGAGATTTTTACATGAACTACTGTTGGTCTAATCCTTTGCCCTGGCCCTGGTGTCTTGAACTGGGGCTGCCTCTAGGGTTGAAAGCTGACATTTGTTGTAATGATTAGAGTACTTATATGTGATTGAACCTTCCGACACTGCCTTCCAAGTAGCACTCATGTTAAAGCCTATTTAGTTGAGCTTTAAAGGGGCATTTCGTGAATCCCGGCCTCGTCCCCCCGACTTACCTAACATGTTGAGATTGTTTATATTATCTGACCCGTTAGCCTTTGTAATCCATGTTTTTCCCAATCTTACGTGCAAATTCGGTCGAATCTGTAAGAAATTCCATATTTTGGATTCTCTTGTCCGGCCGTACACGCAGAGAAATTACCAGCAACAGTAGCCTATGTGATCGGGGAAACAAACGATTCATGCTCATAACACAAAACCCAAGATCGGAATCAACTAAATTTTGGAGATTAGCTTTTCTCAAGGATATCTGGTCGATTTTTTCAGAAAACGGTGCATTTGTTTCCAGAAGTTCGTGTCTTGTAGTTAATAATATTTTCAACAATGCTTTATTGGAAACAAAAAACGGTAATATTTGATATAGCTGGGCCGTTGAGCTGCATTTGGTCAATCGGGGTTTTTCCATGCTTCCGTTTCTTTTCTATGAGATATTTGCCTTCAAACATCGAAAATCCTGTGTAAAAATTAGGAGAAATTGTGTCGCGATACCACATCAAAATTATAAAAAAATTCAAAATACTTAGCAGCTGAATTCTTCCTAAATCATGTTTTATTGTTGTGAAACATGTGTAGAAATTAGTAATGATTTTTTCCTTGTATTCTCACTTTCTTCTATAGTTTTTGAATACAAACATAATGTCCGTGAAAACCTTGTTTATTACTTTATGCTCACAAAGTAGTTCCTAAGTTTGGTAAATCTTCTACTAAGATATTGATGTTGCATCTTATTTCAATGTAAACATAATGCGGCAGTTGGAAATAGTGTTTTCTTCAGCTCAAAATGACTATTAAAAAGTCTAAGAAATGTTGAACTTTGTAAAAAATGCGACCTTTTTAAGGAAATGTATTACGTTATCCACATTTCTCAGCAACCAAACAAGCTATTTAAATATTGATCAAGAGTGGCATAGATACTTATTTTCCGACCACAAAAATTATATAAACTTTCAATCAGATACATCTTGGTCAATGGGAGATGTGAAAAATTGTCAAAAATGTTTACTACGTTATTGTGTATTATTTATCGTTTATTACGTTGAATTCGTTTTAGTTAACATCGTCAACTATAATTTGGCCACACTGTTAAAAATAAACCTGTAAAAAAAAACCAGGGATTTGACTGGCAGCTGGGACTCACAACAAGCAGAACATAAAATAACTGGAGCCATAAAAATACGAAACCATTGCAGGTAACGTAAAAGAACGGCGTAAAATCTCAGCTTCAACGTTATTGTTGGTTTTTGACTTGTTTAAACAATATTAAGAATTAAAAAACACGTTTTTTACAATCTCTGACAATTGTTCACGTTGTAACTATGTATGGCATCATACAAACGTTGTAATTTACGTTACCCACGTGGTTGTAAAAAGTTACATTTCAATCAAAACAATTTTGAAAAAAAAACACTAAACAAAGGGAAAACAAGCGGAGATATAAAAAAATTAAACCAGTTTATACCGTTTCTTATATGGTAATGTACATATTCTAATGCACCAATTACTTAATCATCTTAACGATAACTTAATACCTGTACCTTATATGGATTCGAACCAGGGCCTTAAATTACAAGTCCTAAACCATTATCCACTACACTACATACGTTTTACTGATAGCAAATGCTAAAATTTACATATATATATGTTTTGTACTACTTTTTCTTCAAATTACACTATATATCAAAAAGGAGGAAAAGAGTTTTTTAAACTATTTTTTAAAAATGTTTTTTATTTTTTAAATTTGGCATTTTAATGATTACTTCGACCTTTTTAACACATTTTATCAGTAACACGATTTTCCATAGTTCAATATTCTTACATTAAAACAAGTAAGTTACAAAAAAGAACGCAATATTACAGAGTATAACACGGTCCCGGTGTATAAATACTACGTTTTTTCAAATGTGTAGTATTATTTCTAGCCAACTTGTTTTATTTAACATTTTTTTTGCTTCCAAATTGTAATTTTTTATTATATTTAAAACAGTACCATTGAACATTTGAAGATTATTGAATAATTGGGGGTTTACCGTAATTTAAAAGGCGAAGTCTGGTAAAATTAAGGACATGGTTTTAAATAACAGTGCAAGAATGATATGGTGTCCAATTAATGTACCTTTAGAAAAAAATTAGTAAAGGTAGCTTAATATATGTTTATTAAAAGTCTAACTTACAGGCATAATTCAATACTCAAGGATAACTAATAACTAACAAATTGGAACATTTTCCTTGAGTTCAATTAGCTACTCAAACATTACTTTCGTCAAATAAAAATGTTCCCGCAACCTCTCTCTGATCATGTCATCAGTTGGCATACTTTTGTTTGATTTAAAATTTTGATAATGTAATAAAACCGTATTCTTTTGCTGTACAAAATGTTTTTGGCTGCATATGTGGCAGAAACGTAAGAGTGTTGTTTGCAATAATGTTTCCCATAAGAATATTGAAATACTTAAATGTTTTTAAAACATAAAACAATACACTTTTGAGACAACTTTTTTTTGGGTGTGTCCTTACCTCCGAACTGCACCGTTTTCATGAAAATCAACCATCCTATCATCAATGATAGGAAGTGCGAAATCATGAAATTGTCCTTTAAATTTGACACCAAAATTATCTTGATCAGACTTTAAAAAGTCAAATTAAAATGTGAAAATTAATTAAACGAATGTGGGAGGGCGGAGCCATTGGGACTGTACCATGTGAAGTCTAATGGGAGATGTGCAGGTTCATCTCATATTGTTTTTCTTTTACTTAACGCGGGTTTACAATCATTCATTATTTGAATGATTATATCTGGGTTCAATTTTCACAATCATGGTGTAACTTTTGTACCCTGGAGTCAAAATTTCAAAGTACTTTTTATTTCCTATTTCACCAAAGTAACTTATAAATGATCAAATTTTGATGGGAGAGATCAAAATTTAAATAAATCCTAGGGCGTTAAAAATCTTTGATCGCACTCATACCATAATAAAATGTAGACCAAATGGATTTGAAAATGTGGAATGGACATTAAATTTTTCGGAACAGGAATAAATAACGGAGGAAAAAACATTCCCACAAAAAATCCTAAGGTAAAGACTAGACTGATGTCCGACATTGACGAGGACAGGACAACACCAGAACGTTTACGAGACAAGGGACAGACAAGAAAAGATGACAGCAGGGGCTTTTTACATTATCTTATCACAAATTATAGGTACTTTTTTAAATTTGAGTTTGAAGCAACCGGGTGTTTTAACTTTGATGTGAGTGCCTATCAAGTTTGTTCCATTATGAACCGAACAATAAGTACAAGTTTTAATCTCAGCAAGCAATTCTAAGTTTTGCTTTTCCCATTGCTCAAAAAATCAAACCTGAAACGGAAAATTTGTGTTTTTAGTTCATAAGTTTGGTGATCATGAACTAAATTTACGACATATAAACCAAAATTGCATAATGTGCGGATTAGCAATGTTCCTTTTTGCTATATCAACTTGAACTTTTTTGGTTCGAGTTAGAAAAATTTATGGGGGGGGGGCCGAGATTCTACTGAAGCAATGACCGTATTACACACCGACCATACATTTCATCTAATACATGTCTAAATTTAGCAAAGGCCTTTTTTTTTGGCCCCCAGCCCCCCCCCCCCCCCCCGACTTACCTTTGTCGACAATTTGAAAAAAAGAATCATGGTGGGGTGGTTGCACAGAGATACACAAATGCCATCATTTTACTATACAAAATTGACTGCCTAGAATGCACAGTATACAATTATTGGAAAAACAATGCCCCCCTGCGAGTGCGATATAACACAATAATATATTATTATGTCAATTTTTTAACCGAATGATATATTTTCAATTTCACTATTGCCCGATATAGGCCGTCAATAATTTGTTTTAATATCATGCTATCACCCGACAAATCTTTCAGCCATGTGTAGAATACAAATTTATTAATGCTAGGTTTGATAGTATAAAAAATAATCACAAGGATCTGGGTTTCCTGTATGCACGAGCCAAAGGCTAGTGAAATGAACACCAAAACTTGTCCAAGTGATACTTGTTTAACAATATTTTCACTATTGTGTTATATAACGATATCCAGTTCAATGAGTAACACTATTGCAACGAGTCCAAAACGCAAAATACAAAAAGCATTTCAAGTTTCTGGATATGAATTAATTCACCCACAAACGTACAGATCTTAAGCTTACAGAATTAGATAAGTGCGTAATGGCAATATGCATGTTAAATACAATCTCCTATAAGATTGTAATTAGAACGGTGCAGTAAAAGACACATGAGGCAGGTCTACAGATTTTCCGTATACTGATCTTTAGTTCAATAACAGTCGGGTAAATCATTAATCCTTACAAACTTTTAAATAATTAATTTTACAATTTTGGAAAATTGCAATTTGCTAAAAGTGCGCAATAAAAGAGATCACTATGAGACTCCGAACCTATATAGCCTTTTACCATTATCTCAATAAAGATGCCAAATATAAATTAAAAATGAGATCACTAACTTCGTAAACTAAAGGTTGAAAAAGAAATTATAAGGGTTCGCATCACCTTTGTCATAATTCGTCATTTTGCATATTTAAATTCGTCCGTCATTAATTGGTGGTTGCAAAATGAATGTTTTAATGTCGGCTTTACGCATTTTCAATACTCTGATTTGATCAAAGTTAGCCCCAAACTCAATGGTTGTTTTTTTAGTTTGTTGATCAGAGAATTTAAAATTTACCACTCACAAATATACAAATTGCTAAACGTGCGTAATAGCAATGTTCCATTTTGATATCACCTGATATTTTGTCGGATTTGGAAAAAATATTAATGGGGAGAAATACCCGACTGGCTATAAAATATCCAGGCGTCAGAGATTCTGAGAGAAGATGCCCATAACGACAAACAGTTTCCTTTTCTAATGTCTATTTTAGGTCGCAAATTGAATGCACTGTGCCATCTATGGATGACAGACCGTCTTAAAGTCGCCTTATTTGTACAACCTGGGGGGGCAAAGAGGCATTGATACCAGGGCTCCTCATACTATGACATCCACGAAAATGTATGTGGGCCATCTGTAGGGGAGCTTAAGCGCCTAGGGGCTCGCAAAAGAATTATACAGGGGTAAAAAATTGAAGTGGCTCCAATGTTGTTGAAATGCATACCAAAATTTTTTTCCGTTGATCGCAAGGAATTAAAAAAATGTATAGCTTGTGCTATCTCTATCTCTTGACTTACCCTTATGGATTTATAAGCTGAAAACCTTTATTGTAGATCAAGGTAAATTTAGCGTCTACAGGGGTCAAATACTAAAAATGCTTCAATTCAGTGGAAATGGTCTCATATTATTTTGTAATGTAATCACAATAAAATAAAAGGGTATAGTTTCTGGACAAATGTACAATGTATAGTTTTTACAAGTTCCAAACCCAAATTAACCCCAGCCCCTATAGGGTATAGGGTAGTACTAATGAGTGCGTAACTTTGTTATTTCACATTGCAGATGGTCCAAATATGCCTTATTTTAATTGGTATGACTTACAATAAATATGAGACCATTTCCCTTAAATTGAAGCTTTTTTAAGTATTTGACCCCTGTAGAGCTAAATTTAACCTTGACCTACAATAAACGGTTTTTCAGCTTATAACTCCTTAAGGTTAAGTTCAGAGATAGCACAAACTATACCATTCCATTTTTAATCCCTTGCGATCATACGAACTTTTGGTATGCAATTCAACAACATGGACCACTTTTAATTTTTACCCCTGGGATAATGTTTTGCGACCCCATAGATTTCGCTTACGCTACCCCTACGAATGGCCATCAGACATTTTTGTGTTATGTCATCGTATGAGTAGCCCTGGTATAAATGCCTCTTTGCCCCCCCAGGTGGGTCCGACCAACATGCCCTGGCTCACCCACAATATACAAATTCAATTTGCCCCAAAATCAGACCTAAAAAGACATTATTTGGGGTAGTTCATTAGGGTTTTGGTGATCATGAATAACATATTTATACGCACAATATACAACATTGCATAAACGTGCGTAAACATCACACTTTTCTATATATCAACCTGATGATTTTGTCCCCGCAGATGGAAAAAATATTAATGGGGAAAAATCCCCCTACCGGCTATAAAAAACAATGGGCGGTATGCAGAGATTCTGAGGGAAGATTCCATATATACACAACGACCAAACATTTCATTTCTCTGTCTAATTTTAGGTCGGATTGATGTCATTTGTTCAGACTAAGTTACAATTTGTCCCCAAGTCAGACCTAAAAAGGACATTATTTTAGTTCATAAGAGTTTGGTGATAATGAATACAATTTATAGCGCACAAATAAACAAATTGGCATAAAACGTCTAATAGCAATTTTCACACTTTGCTATATACACTCTAAGAAAAATACGGCTTAAGATCCTGTTTTTTCCTTCTATATGGAACCCTCATAATGGAACCCTCAAAACGGTTCTTAAAAATCGAGAACCAAAAAAGGTTCCTTGACAGAACCATAAACAGTGGCTATAACAGTGTTAAGAGAACTGTTTTTGGTTCGCTGAAGTAACCTTTTCCTATAGTGGACCAGCCTAGAACCTCTTCCGCACCTTTTTTCTTAGAGTTGTATCATCTGATGATTTGTCGACATTGGAAAAAATACCATGCATGGGCGACAGAGATTCTACTGAGCGAAGAGGCCCATATATCCACACCTACCATATAGTTCATTTTCTAGGTGCTTTTTATGTCAGGCATTGAGCTTTTCCATACTATATCACAATGGCCCTAAGTCAGACCTGAAAAAAAGGCCATTATTTTAGTTCATAAAAGAGTTTTGGTGTCAATGGTGATTTATTTACGCACAATATACAAAATTGCATAAACGTGCGTAACAGTGATGTCACACTTTGCTATATATTAACCTGATGATTTGTTGACATTGAAAAAAATATTGGGGGCGGCAGAGATTCTACTGAGCGAAGATGCCATATACCCACACCTAACCACACAGTACATTTTCTAATGTCTATTTTAGTCGGCATTGATGCATTTTTCCATTGCCATACTACGTTACATTTACCCCCCAATTTAATAAGTCATCATAAAAAGGACATTCATTTTTTCATAGAGTTTGGTGATCCATTAATTAATTATACGCACATATACAAAATTTGCTAAACGTCTTAATAGTTTCAATCTCACACAATCTATATTCTTTTGCAGTGGATACTAATATTAATAGCACTGGGTTTACTCTGTCTCCCCCAAAGCTAATTCTCAATATTCAATGACACTGCTGCCTCTTATATGAAAATCTATATATAACTATAAAAGGTCCTATATTCACTTTGAAGATGCACTTTTAGTTAGATTGTACTTTTCGCAGTATAAGCAATTGTTTTTATATTGTTCCGTTCTTTTTTTTCCTTTCTCGCAGATTTGGCAAACTTTAGATTAGGCTACAATACATTTACATATAGGCCGACAGTCCCAGATGAGAGGGACATCCCTTTTTTTAATTCAAATACATACAGACTCCGCCAGTTTTATAGTGTCATTTCGCATTCAGCAGGGGGTTTCTGTTATAAAGCCACCGTATTACCTTTGCCCTTGAGGCATTTGACCCACTTCAACAACTCCCTACTAATCACTTCGACTAACCGAATATTTTGTGTTTTTACAATTAGGATTTTGATGAGATAATCATAATTTTGGTAATGATAAATTTCCTTTTTTTCATTAAATTGTTCTGGCAGCATCATATAGCCCCCGGCCCGTTAATAAACGGCCCCGACCGAGCTCTTTTTGGAGAGATTTCACTATTGGAGGGAAATTTCCTTTTTGAAAGTACAAAACCTCACTCTTTTTACTCTTTGAGGAGTGACATTTTCATTCCGTGTTACATTTGAGAGTATGTTGGGAAGAAAATCGGTACCGGTCTGGCAGATGCAACAACTTTGTTTTAAAATATAGATGTGCGCGTGGATAAGGACGATTAGGGAGACGGAGAACTCGTTAAGAGATTCACATTATGTTGGCAAAGTGAAGCGATGGCTTTATAACCGGCGGGCTTGTCATGCACAACACTAAACGGAGAAAAATCCGAGTGCAGAAGTGCAAACTTCTAATTTTTTATTTTTAAACATTTATCTACAATGTACCACAAAAAAGTAATTACCTATGTGGGTGCCGTGTATCGCGCTTTCCAAAGAGGTCCGTTTAATGCCAGATTGAAACATAGACATTGTTGTTGTTTAGTGCGTTTAGGAGTTCGCTGGAGCAGCCTTGAGTGATATGAGCTGATAGGAATCACAATCTTTTGTCCCCTATATACAGATAAAGCTTAAAGTCCAATGCATATTTTACCATCTGAATATCTTGTTTGAAGGACTGCAAATGGACCACCACGACTCTGAACCAGTCTTCCTGCACATGTAAGTTGGCATGCAAGAAAATGATAACACAACGATAAGTCGATGCAGTTGGGAGTAATAGACGGAAGCCCTCTCCCAAAAAAGCGTATTATCAGTACTGCATGCCATCCCTCTTCAAAATGATTATAGGCTACCTAGTCCGTGGACACGGAAAGACGGTGACCCGATTAAGGTCCGATTTTTATTTATTTTTTTTTTCCTTCCTCCCTCACATGGAGCATATAAAAATATTTGATTCAAAGTTTGAGTTAAAAAAGGTCCAGTCCGTTTGGATATAAGCAGAAAATGTGCACTATATTGGCCCATAGGGCAGATAAATGTGCTTAAGTCAATATCAATTTTTATAACGAGTGTGTCTGAGAAGCGAGGTTGCGACCGGGTCCAACCCACCTTTCAAGAAAATCTAGTAATACGAATAATTCTAATCTTTTTGTATTGTATCTAACATGAATAAGTATCAACTATATGATCCTGATTATTTTGTTATTTGTCTAAAATATTTGGGTATTTGAGGATATGTAAAATACTGGGTATTTGTACCTCTAATGGCTTTGATCATAATTGAAACATGTTCTGAATGAATGAAAGAAATAAAGTAAAATCTGAATCTGAAAAAGTTCCACAATCCAGGCAGATTTTTGGGTTTTGTGCTCACTAGAGCACCCACACGGCGCGCGACAGTCGTGAAAAGGGTCACCCCGGCCCGATCCCGGAAAAATTACCCGAAAAATACGTTTACAGTACACAGTGCGTAATCGGGATGCCCATTTATTTTTGTAAAAACTACTGGTAAAAAAACCTACACTCAATATACAACGAAATGGCAGATATTAGTTTGTTTATGACAAAAATATTAATCTCAAACCTACCGTTGATTTTCCATTTTGTCATATAATTGATTGATGATATACTAATCTATTTAGAGATATATGACAATGTCAAGTTTTCTTAATACTTTTAAGGCGGCCATATTGACGCCATCATCTTGCAAACTTTAAGCATGTTATCCCTTATCTACCTGAGCCGTTTTCTAAAAATGTTGGTTCTTGATGATTATTGTAAAATACCTTGGGTATTGGTATCCTCTATGTTTGTGTGTATCATAATTGAAACATGTTCTGAATGAATGATAAAATAACATAAAATCTGATCGAAAAAAGTACAGGCCAGTCCATGCATAGTTTGTTTGTGCTCACTCAGAGCACACCGGCGCGGCGACATATGACAAGGGTCACCCTGGCGCGATCCCAAAAAAAAATACCCCGAAAATAACCGTGTGCCAGTAACCCTTGCGATAATCGGGATGCCCATTTATTTTGTAAACGACTGTAAAAAAAACCTACACACGTTCAATAATAAAACGAAAATGGCAGATATGAGTTTGTTTATGACAAAAATTATTACTCTCAAATTGATTTCCCAGTTTTGTCATATAATTATTGGATGATATACTAATCTATTTAGAGATATATGAAAGGTCAAGGTTCTTAATATCTTTTAAGTGCGGCCATATTGACGCCATCTTGAACTTTAAGCATGTTATCCCTTATCTACCTGACCGTTGCTAAAATATTTGGGTCTTGATGAATTATTGGTAAAATCCTTGGTATTGTACCTCTTTTTTTGTACATAATATGAAACATGTCTGATGAATGATAGAAATAAGTAAAAATCTGAATCGAAAAAGTTACACCATCCATGCAGAGTTTCGTGTTGTTCCACTCAGAGCACACCGCGCGGGGACAGTAGTGAAAAGGTTCACCCCGGGCGCGATCCCAGAAAAATACCCGAAAATACCTGTACAGTAAACAGTGACGATATCGGGAAGCCCATTTATTTTTGTAAACGACTGGTAAAAAAACCTACACGTTCAAGTAAACGAACACGATCCTTCATACGTTCTTTCCCCTTTTAACGGATCTGCATGAGTAAGTTTGCCTATTGTCCATGCCACGCTCAATCACCCTGAGGACCACACGAACCCGTTCTTTTCGAGTTTCAATCGCCTGTGGAACTCGTCAGATACCTGCAATAATGCATTGATTCTACTGAGGAGGGCGCGCTAACATTTTTTCCACCAAATTTTGTGCTTTGATCGTACAAATTTTTTTTAACGATTTTACTGGCGAATTTTACTGGTTTACGGTTACCTGCAATCAGGATGATAAGGCTATTGAAATGCTGTAACTGTAGGGGCCATATTCCTTCTCTTTATTCTTCGCACCCTAACATGTTCAGTATGAGCAGTGCTAACTTTTGTTTGTAAACATTGATGTCACCACATCTATAAAAATTGACCAAAATGGGGCAATTTTGTGGAAAAACTACACATTTTATTTCTTTCCTTTCTCAGCATTCCAGTTGTCTATAAGCTTGGCATTTGTTGTTTATGGTTAGAGAATATCAAATATCCTAGAATTTTTTTATTTTTCTGCCTGTCATCAAAAACAAAGAACAGGTTGTCGCAAAACACCTTTTTTGGTGATGATTAATTTAGAAATACTTGAAGTTTCCATTTTTTCCAGATTTTTCCAAGAGGACTACAATCCCTTGTGAATAATACAGGTGTCATATGAAAGGAAATCAAATTTAAGAAATTCTCACGTAGATTTTGCAGCTTGAAGTGTTTCCTATTGGAAATTACAGGTGTTTTTAATTTTTTCCTAAAATTATTTTTTTCCTAAAATAATTTTCTAAAAAATCTGTAAACCGCCAATGGCGGTATGGACGGATTGCTTTTTCTCCCTAGGGTATGTGCAGCTCTGGGCGTTGAATAATATGTACATTGTGTATGTATAGTCTATACTTGATGCAAGAAGTTGGAGACCAAAAAAGTCCATAAGCCATTCTGCCTGCATGGAAGGCACTTGAAGCTAAGTGGACTGTTGGACCCAAACCTCAACAAAACTCCATTACAGGCAGTTAGGCGGTCGCCTAGGAGCTTATCAAAGGCATAGGTCTAAACACTTTCAGTCTATAGACTAAAATTATATTGAGTTTGGCTACTCTAACTCATCTAGAAAAAAAGATTTTGACTTCTTTGGGAAATGTTGACTTTTTTGACATTTCCCCACCCCCACCCCCTGTCAGACCCAGGGAGGACCCCTGGGGAATGGATTATATGGTTAGATGGGGCTTGTGCCCTCCTACAATATATCTAAGTTTGGGTACTCTAGCTCATCTGGAAAAAAGTTATGGCCAAATGTTTACCTTTTTTGTGAAATGTTGACTTTTTTGACATTTCCCCACCCCCTGTCAGACCCAGGGAGGACCCTGGGGGGGAATGGATTACATGGTTAGTAGGGGCTTGTGCCCTCCTACAATATATCTAAGTTTGGGTACTCTAGCTCATCTGGAAAAAAAGTTATGGCAAAATGTTTACCTTTTTTGTGAAATGTTGACCTTTTTTGACATTTCCCCACCCCCTGTCAGACCCAGGGAGGACCCTGGGGAATGGATTACATGGTTAGTAGGGGCTTGTGCCCCCCTCCTACAATATATCTAAGTTTGGGTACTCTAGCTCTGGAAAAAAAAGTTATGGCAAAATGTTTACCTTTTTTGTGTCCAGACACACACACATATACGTACATACATACATACATACATACATACATCCAGACATTGCCATTTCATTAGACGGATTTTGCTACGCAATCCGTCCAAAAATTAAACACTTGATTTAAAAAAGCCAACGTGAAAATTTAGGTATTTTGTTTATACACATATCCCTGGAGTTTCAGTTTAAAAGTACCTCCTTTCATTTAGGCTGGGAAAAATTATTTAATGAAAAAATTAGGGAATTTTAAAAAATTAATAAAAACACTAAAACAAATCGCACTGTCTCGAAACTGCAAACACATGTGGAGGAAAGTTCAATCCTTACTATAGTCAAGTTTGGACTAAATTGATTAGGGGATTTGATTTTATGGGTCATTTTTCTGTAAGACCATTTTATCCGATGATCCTACCTTAAACAGTAAAATTTAGATGACATTAGAGGTGGGCTATACAGGGGGAGAAACATGATGATATTTCAGATCATTTTGTCCTAACTCTAATTTGATGCAGCTTTATCCCCTGAGCATTTGACACCAAATTTGTCAAAATCGGTCAAAAAAATGAGAAGGTGCCGCCCAAAACGTGATTTAAGGGGGGGTCTGAAAATGATAAATTTGTCAATTACTGTAATTATATATGACATTTTAGCCATTTTGGTATCTAAACATATGTATTTGAGGTCAAGGAATCCATTTGTAAATGTTCCAGCAGTGTCAGAGCTACCCGTGTTCATAAAAATGGCCATTTTTGGTTACATTCAGCTATGAGGGCGCTTTTGCCATTAAAAGGTACATGTGCTTTCTTACTGCAATCATTGAAAACTTATCCTAAAGGTAATAATTGATGGTACCTACTCCTGAAATTTGAGCTCTTTAAACTGAACGGTTTGGCTGTGGCAGCCAGTTAATTGGAATATCATTATGCAATTTTGTGCCATAGGTTTGTGTGTAGGTCAACGAACTTTTGCACCCTATGTTTTCAATAGAGACATTGCCAAATTATATAAATTGGCACTGTGACCAAACAAAAAATACAGCAAGTAAACTTGCGCAATCCCCCTGGCAAGATGGCAGTATACACAAGGTGCTTAGTTGGCACAGTTGTCAGTTGCAGGGCATAAAAATTCAATAAATTGTTCTCATGGAATAATATCTAGAAATGCAGCAGTTTCTGTAAAAATGAAAGCCTAACCAAAGGGAAAAATGCCCGCTGATGACCTTTGACCTTGGTATGTGACCTTTGACCTCAATAACGTATGAAGGAACCCGTATTGCACCTTCGACCCAAGTTAGGTTGTAATCGGACTTCAACTTTTCAAAGACGACCAGAAAAACAAAAACTAACCGAACTTGAACATGACCTCAGTTGACCTTTGACCTTGTCCATGACCTTTGACATCATCCACATATGAAGGAACCCCTATTGCACCTTCACCCCAAGTCTGGTTTAAATCGGACTTAAACTTTTCGAAGGAGACACGAAAAACGAAAACCTAACCAAAACCTAACCAAACTGGAACTGGAACATGACCTCAGATAACCTTTGACCTTGGTCCATGACCTTTGACATCATCCACATATGAAGGAACCCCTATTGCACCTTCACCCCAAGTCTGGTTTAAATCGGACTTAAACTTTTCGAAGGAGACGCGAAAAACGAAAACCTAACCAAACTGGAACACACATACACATACATACATACACACATACGGACATGCGCACCCTCGCAATATCCCCCTCTGCTTTTCAAGCCAGGGGGATAAAAAGAGATATGTGCTGAAAATTTCAGAATATACTTTAATACGGCTTATCTTCAATTCTACACAGAAAAATATCTCAAAATGAGTAAGGTTAGGGCGTAGCCGGCAAAGCGCCTCGTGGCTTAATTTTACGTAAAATAGCTAATTTTATGAAAATGAAAAATCAAAATCTAACGAAATTCATCAAAATGGATTCCTTGACCTCAAAAACATAAAAATTAACCCTAACATTCTAAAATGTGGTATGTAATTCCAGTAACTGATACATTTATCATTTTCATCAGACCCTCTTCAGACCCCCCCCCCCCCTCAAATTTGGATTTTTGGGCGGCACCTTCTCATTTTTTGGCCGATTTTGACAAAATTGGTGTCAAAATGCTCAGGAGATCAGGATGCATCAAATAAGAGTTAGGACAAAATGATCTTGAACATCATCATTTTATAGCCCGCCCCTAATGACATTGAGGATTAGGAAGGGCTTGTGTATGGCCCACGCCAGGGAGATTAATAACAAATTATTTACAGTACACATTAACTGCTATTTTCTCAACTTTATTACAACTTTGAAGAAAAATGAATTTTCTTCCATTTGACATCTTCCCCATTTTTCAATTTCCAGAGATAGTAGAAGCAAAACTACGTCCTCTGTTGACCTGATATAATGGTCAGAGTTATTAAAGATGTGTGTTCCGATCGTCTTTGGGACCCCCCCTGATTTACCCGGAAGTAGTATCGATTTTGATATCAGATGAAAGGCCGTATTTTTCTCATTGTCGTCCTGAAATTTGAGCCCTCAAATCCATTTCATTCCCAAGATATAAACAAAAAACCGCCGTTTTAGTGCTTAACCATCAATATTAGCACAGTATTGAATAGGGCTTTGCGACATGCATTATTGCGTCTACCATCAAAACCGCAAGTTTGTTTCCCAAGGTGCTTGACGGGGTGTATGTGCAAGTGCTAGGCTCTCATATCAAGTAGAGAACCCAATACTCATAAATCGGAACAAGCACCTTTAAACCATGATCTATGTTATGAAGCTAAATTGCATTTGTATAGACATTCCCCTTCCTGTCAGCCACTAACTCACCACCAAATCAACCATTTATTTAGGAAAACTTTCCCACCTGTCAACCACAGATTCATGAAAAAGTATTATTCACTGAGCCTGTCAAAACAAAGTACTTATAAAATTTTGTCAGTACAGGATCTCCTGCAACTTTTGGTCTTTGTTTTTTTTTTCAATTTTGGCTTTCTGGCTTTCTTAATAAACCTGTACCGGGGGGGGGGGGGGGGGGGAAAAAAAAAAAAAAAAAAAACAAAAAATGGGGTCTCCGAAACTAGGTTTTCAGAAAATTTCAGAAAATAAGCTGCGATCAATTTCCAGCTACTTTTTGAGGAGTTTTGAAATGGTCCTAAAATGGGGGTCACTGGAACTGAAAAAGAGCCTGAAAATGAGGGTCTTATAGGAGGCACATAACCATACTTCCAATGTGAGAACCCCCTCCCCAACCGGTACATTTAATTGTTTTGCTGTAATACCCACATTTTGAAACATTTTTTATTTTTATGTACCACATTTTTTACCATTAACATTTAATTTCCAATTCACACACACACAAACACACACACACATGTGCACATGCAAACACATGCACACATGCGCACATGCAAACACACACAAACACACACACATGTGCACATGCAAACACATGCACACATGCAAACACACAAATGCACACATACACAAGTTCATAAAAATGATGAAGTGGCATTCAAAGGAAAAAGAATCATTTTTTAGTTGTCATACAAAGAAAACTTTCTAAATTTAGGAGATAACATACTCCATGTGTGACAAAATCATATGTTATTGCACTACCTATACCTGGTGTAAAATTACTAGGGCATTGCTATATGAAAGAACTGCAGAGTGGCAGGGTCTGACCCTGCAAGGGCATCTATGCTAAAACATAAACATCCAGGCCAAAACATAAGCAAATGTGGTGTATATCACACTTGACTATTACTGACCTTGATGTCCAAAAATGGTTCCCTGTTTCTTGGTAGAGACCCTACTAACAATGCATGCAAAGAGTCGCCAGACAACTACAGTGAACCAAGAGTATTGATTACTGATTTTTTGTCTTACAAGAAATATTTCCATATCACTGTTTTGTTTTCATACTGTGTAGTAATTGGAAATAAAGTTTGATGAACATATTGATCTGTCACCCAGCACTCTCTTATAGACTTACTTCGTAAGCCAAAAAAATCATCAAAAATCAGATTTTTGCATTTCTGTAACAAGTATAGGTATCCTAACATACCCAACAAGTGTTAAGACTGAAAGCAACCTAATAAGGACAAAATCATACATTTGAGTCATTACTGTCCGTAGGACACTTACTACAACACGTAATTAAATGGAGATTCATATCTTTGAGCACTGCTGTTTTCTTCCTTTTCTGTTAAGTTTTCAGTTGCAAAAAATAACTTAAGAGAATTCTATAGAATTGTCCTTAAATTATAAGCTATTGCTGTAAATTTAAAATATTTTGAATCTTTCAGGTGAATCACTGATAGTGTCTTTAAATGCAGGAGGAAACCATAGTATCTGGTTAAAACTTGCGAAACAAGCTTGGACTTGAAACCAATTACACATAAAGCCTTTGGTCTTACCTGGGGATTGAACATGGGACATCAGTTTGTAAAGAACTGCTATGCTAAATGCTCCCCAGTAGTGGCTTATAAACAACCACAACTGAATATTAGACCACTCCTGAAGACTGTGCCTGTGACTATGCCTGGGCCCCTCATGTGATACAGCACCCAACCACAGTTATTTTTCAGGAGTTTACGTAACCTGACCCATTAACAGGTTTTTTTCTGACAAACTTATGAATTCAGAAACCTTAACAGAATAAACCTGTGCTTTATTCTGTGAAGGGTTTCCACAACTGTGTTCATAACTGTGTTCAGAATTAGGAATTCATAACTGTGTCAGAAAAAAGTGTGTCAGATGGGTCAGGCTACAGAAACTCCTGTATTTCTCCTGTATTGTGTAACAAACAGGAAAAGTGTATATTTGAAAACTACAGCTTGACTTCTTTCCGAGTCATGAAAGATACTTCAAATTAGGCACCCTGGGACCTTTCAGTTCTGATGCTCAGTTGGGCTTTAGGCCTGTTTAGGTGGCAGGGTCTACATGTATGCTGAGTATGGACCCCAAAGCCAATTGGAGCAATGCCTGACCTTTAACCTGTGGGGCCCAGATGAGTAAAAAGCATATTTATCAAGCAGGCCATATCTGTGTGCCAAATACGGTTCCAAAGAACATGTAGTTTAAGACCTGAGTACCTGTAACATTTTCATATTAGGGGTCCATGACCTTTGAACTCTTGAGACTGAGATGACAAAAGGCATGTCTAAGTGAAAGACCCTAATTGTGTACTGAGTATGGTTCCAAGTGTACCTATAGTTTCAGAATAGTGTCCAAAACAAAATTGTCATATTTAGGGCCCTTGACTTAAAGCTAATATCAGTGATTTCTTCACATGTAAACAAATCGTAATCCCTAATTTTTCATCAAAGTCCATTTTTTGCACTGTTGTATTGGAAATTGTTGCATTAAAGACCCCTGTAAGTGGCTAAGCAATAACATGCCATATTTGTAAAAGAAATTATGATTTTTATGCTTTTTTTACCAATAAAAGTTGGGACCCAACTTTTTTTAGGTCTAGAAATGGCATCTTTAAGATCACTTAAAATGCTCAAGTGGCCGTTTTTCACAAAGAACAGTAATATTAGGTGCTGATATGACCTAAAACACTAGCAATTTACAGACAAAATTGGCATTTTGAATTTTGAAAAAAAAAAAAAAAGACTGATAGTGGCTTTAAAGGGACTTTCGGTATGCCAAATGTGGACCCAGATGCCAGTATCGTAACAGGCGGGGGGGGGGGGGGGGGCAGGATGCCCCATCAGAGAGCTTTGACCGGGAAAAAAGCTTGAAAATCATGCTAAATCAGCCCTTTTTTGCCTGCTCACCGGAAATTTTCACTTCCAATTGGGAAAATCTGCCTCAAAACTGGAATTTACCCCTCTGACAAGTGATCCCGGCTACGCCCCTGCTAGAGGCTATTGTTGCTCCTTAGTTGAACGCAAGTGTGAGATTTTGATCACCACTCATGCTCCTGGAGCATAGGTTGTGGCAACCGTTCCAGAGCGGAGCTATTCGTTATATTGAGTGCTGACTACAATAGCAGCAGCGATTTATTCCGTAAATGTTATCAAGGATTAGAATTGCAAATCTGGCACACCACTCCTCGCTGGTTTTTCATTATTTTTTCAGGTTAGAGGGAAAAATTCTAAGTCCAAAAAAGATAAGAAAAATAATAGCTGCCCTTTGAGGTTAGTGAGGGAGACCTGCTCCTGGAGCATGGGTAGTGGTCAAAAACTACTGCATGCAAGTTGAACTACCAAGTGTCAGGACTAAATAGAATATTCATGCCGTGTTTCACAGACATACATAAAATAGAGCATTACCTGGGGTCTAATTGTTTAGAAGTGTAATTTGATGACTAAACCTGAAACTCAATGACATACTGTGGAAAATCTTGGTAAACTTTCCTGCAGCATCAAACATCTCGCAGGTATCATTTTTAGTTGTTTCCTTGTTTTGCTGGGCATTACTAAACCAATTTCTACATAGGATTAAATAAATAAGATGCTATGAAATGGAGAGTATGGGATTTTTGTACCACTTATATACTGGTACAGGCTTTGTCCGTGTTCTAGCAAACCTCAGGGGAAATAATGCACACATAAATTAGAAAGCTGACGTATTTGAGATTCAGTGTTACTCACTATTCTACCAGATTCAATGAACATGAAAGGGGAGATTTTAATGTTGGTAGTATGTTATAAAAGAAGATTTCAGTAGCTTCCCACAATGCATTGCTTCCAATGGAGGTTTTGTACAGGTACTGATGTGAATCGTTAGAGATGAAAATGGCTAAATTGACAGCACTGATCACAAACTTGCATTTTCAGAATGTTTCACCTCTAACGATTCACATGACTACCTGTACAAAAACTTCCATTGAAAGCAATGTATTGTGGGAAGCTACTGATATCTTCTCTTGTATGTTATAGTGGTTATACCTTGGTTTTGTACCATGTCTTTTGTTACAATTTGTTTGCCTATCTTTTTCTTTTCTAGAAACACCACAACAACAAAAATGTTGACACCTTCTCTTGAATAAAATACAAGCAGGTTTTGAGTTAGGTACTTTTGTTTCAAGAGTCAATTAGGAAAGGATAATATAACTTTCTTGGGCCTACTGCCAAGTCTGCATGGAACATCCATTTTTGTTACTTAAAGATGAGTGTCCCGATCGTCTTAGGGACCCCCCTGATTTACCCGGAAGTAGTATCGATTTTGATATCAGATGAAAGGCTGTATTTTTCTTTAATCGTCGTCCTGAAATTTTAGCCCTCAAAACAGAGTATTGAATAGGGCTTTGCAACATGCATTATTGCGTCTACCATCAAAACTGCAAGTTTGTTTCCCACAGTACTTGATGGGGTGTATGTGCAAGTGCCAGGCAATCATATCAAGTAGAGAACACAAAACACTTAAATCGGAACAAGCACCTTTAAATGGGGATGACTCGATATAAGTTTATAAAGTTTTCATCCTGATAGAATATGGCCTTCACCCCAAAATGCCATCTGTAAAGTTTCGCGCCGATATTTCAAACCATTTTGATGTGAGAGCTAAAAATATGATTTTGTAATCCCATATAGTTCTGTGTAAAATTAAAGGCACTATCAGTGATTTGCTAAATCAAAAAATCACAAAAATCATCAAAAATCAGATTTTTGCATATCTGTAACAAGTGTAGGTATCCTAACATACCCTACAAGTTATAAGACCAAAAGCCATCTAATAAGGACAAAATCGGCAATTTTAGTCATTACTGTCTGTACGGACAATTACTACAACACATAATTGAATGGAGATTCATATCTTTGAACACTGCTCTTTTTTTTCTTTCTGTCAATTTTTCAGTTGCAAAAAATAACTTAATATGATAATTCTAAAGACTTATCCTTCACTCTCAAACTGTTTCCCTGCAAATTTGAATATTTTGACTCTTTCCGATCAATCACTGATAGTGTCTTTAATATTGGTCGACCAAAATGAGGCACATTTTGGCTCATAACATCCAAACCAAACATCTATTAGCCCTAAGATTTCACAGGGTAAATGAGAAAATAGTAGCTTTCTTCAGATACCAAAATTTTGACCAGTTCCCAGTGAAATCTGGGGTTCTGGGAAGAGGCTATTAGCGATCGGACCATGGTCCTTTAAGGTTTAAAGATGTGGACAGATATCTTTGCAAAAAAATTGAACTATTGTGGAAATACTGGGAAGTTCATGTAATATACTAAGCAGGGCCATATGCAGGATTTATTTATGGGGGGCTTTGAAAAAGTGGACTTTTTTTGGAAAAGTGGACCTAACTCAGATGACTCCCAGATGAACTTTAACCCATGTGTTGAGGTCTCACGTACAATCTATCCCAGACTCGCTGTGTCCCAAGTCCCACTTAATTTCATCAATGTGGATAGAGTGACCAATTATAACCTGGGGCTAACAAGAGAATGGGAAATATAAGACGATAACTGCAAGAACTATAAAGAGATGTGGGGCAGATTGTAACATGGCACATGTTATTCAAAACTAAACAAAAAGCTACAGAATCTTTGTAAGACAAGTTCTTGTAGTCTCAAGTTCTCAAAGAGAACAGCACTTTTCCTGCTAATTCAAAACCAAAACCTTAACCTTGTAATTTGAGGAGCTATGAAAGGCTGTCTTTTTTACTTGGATCAATTTTGCATAGAAATACATCCTAACAGTTAAACATGGCATCTGCTATAATGCTCATCACGCTTCCCATTCTCATATGCCTGACTTTACATTCCACTGAAAAATGGTCGTTGGATTCGCTGCCTCAATATGGGTACCCTCAAGGGAGTTTTGTTTGTAAGATGCATGACAAGGACTGAGTTGGACTGCAGCAACAGAAAACTGGTTGATGTCCCAATACTTGAACAAAATTGGACTAAAACACTGGATTTGAGCACCAACCGGTTGACAAAAATTAAAGGTGCTCCTTTTCAAAAACTCTCACTTCTGGAAAAGCTGACTCTAAGTAGCAATGGAATATATAAGATCTCCACCTCTGCATTTAAGAGACTTCATCGCCTCCTTTTGTTGGATTTATCGGAAAATAAGCTGGAAAGCTTACCCAAAGAGGTCTTCTCGGAATTGTCAGGGTTAGTCTATCTTAAACTGACTTCCAATTTGTTCACCGAATCTCTTCCGAGCCGAGCTTTGGCACCACTTAACTCACTTCAAGAACTGCAGATCGGATCTTCCGCAATCATCAGTACGATAGCTGGAGAAGGTTTCCAAAATCTAACGAGTCTAACACACATTGACATCCTCCTTGAGGAATTTGATGCCAACATCACAGACGATACTTTTCAACACTTAGCTGGTTTACCTTTGGAGTGGATCTTCATTGCTTGGGTGTGGCCTTCACCTGGTACTTTCGTTATTGAAAATCGTGCTCTTACACCATTTAGAACAGTAACCACCTTAGCTATACTGTTTGATGCGTAAGCACTAGAGGTTCTTTCATCTCCTCTTCGAAATCTTCGCCTGCTCTCAGGTGAACAACCGATTCCAATTCTCACAAGGACCACGCTTCAAATTCTTGCAAAGTGGAATTCCTCTCTTTCCTCTCTTGCAATATACTTTGATAGTGTACGTCAAATTGAGGGCAAAGCATTCTTGTCAACACCTCATCTAATCAGCCTAGATTTACGTTTAAATATGATTAACCACTTGGCAAGAGATGCATTTTACAATTTGAATTCTTTAGAAATACTAGAAATATCAGGAAATATCCTGACCGAAGTACCACCACTAAACCTGAAATCTCTCAAGCAGCTTAGCATTGGCTCAAATCGCATTTCTAGCATTGAACCCGATTCTTTTTCTGCGGTGCCATCTTTACGTTACTTAAATCTGGCAAACAATAACATAGATAAAACTCTCCCATGGCTGAATATGCTTCATAATCTTACAGATTTAGTTTTGGATGGTATTAAATTGGACATGGCATTTGAACTGCAATTAGATTTTCCACTGAACTCTCTTGAAACAATCCATTTAAGTGATGTTAAAGAAATAGTGTTCATTTCTGTTCTGTGCACTATGTTTCCCAATCTTAAAGCCATGATTATGTCAAATACACTTATCGGTGAGTTCTCAGAACCTCTAGCCCTTCACAAATGCTCTCATCTTGCAGAACTCGACTTATCAGGATCTGTGGATAATTTAAAAGCATGGGAACTTGTGCTGCCTGAGTCAAACTTGTCCAAACTGCACACACTGAAACTAGCAAATAATAAGCTAACAACAATGAAACAATTTCTCTCCTTCAAAGCATACATGCTCACAACTTTAGATCTAAGCTCTAACGAAATCAAAGCCATTGACAGTGAAGTACTTCCTGCACTGGGCATTATTGTCAATCTTAATTTGGAAGGCAATATTATTGCATCAATACATAGCTTGGAACATCTCAACTTCTTGCAGAATCTCAATGTAGCTGGAAATCAGATAATGGAAGTTCCCTCTTGGATGCTGATGTCTCGACCAGGTGTCTCTGGTCTGGTAACTCTGGATCTGAACAGCAACCCTTTTGTGTGCACATGTGAGATAGAATCCTTCAGAAAGTGGATCTTATCTGATACAAAGACATGGTTACTTGGGAATCAATACACATGTTCCAGTCCAGATCACCTGGAAGGTGTGAGTATTTCGGCTCTTGAGTTGGATTGCCGATCACCATTGCATTCTACCTCGGTGTCAGCATTCCCTGTACACTTTTGGCTTGTGTTACCATCATTCTTCTCATTCACTATCGCTGGCATATCAAATACAAGCTCTTCTTACTTTACAGAAATTATCGTCCATTTCCCGATGATGACTTTGAAATGGTCGAGATGGATGGCGCTCTTCAGTACCACGCTTACATCGCTTATGATGACAACTGTGCAGAGAATGAAAGATGGGTAATCAATTATCTGGGACCCAATCTTGAAGAAGGTGCTGATCCACTTCGTTTGTGCATCAAGAGAAGGGACTTCATACCAGGTTGTCGTCTTATAGACACCATCCACAAAAGCATCCAGCAAAGCCGCAAGACCATCTTAGTTTTGACACCGCAGTTTGTCGACAGTGAATGGTGCTATTATGAGATGCAAATGGCCCAGATGAGGTTGTTTCAGGAGAACCGGGATGTCTTGATTTTAATTTTACTGCATGATATCCCTGATAACAAGCTGACAATGTCTCTACGCCAGCTGCTTTGCAGGAAGGAATACCTCAAATGGCCTAAGGACAGAGCAGGACAAAAATTATTTTGGCAGCGATTGAGAGAAGAAATTAAAGCACCGGTACATAAAGATCGTCGCTTTGATATTTAATAAACTTTTTCAATCCAGCCCATTGCATTATTGAAACTACCCATTTAAAGGTACAACTTCTTGTCAGTGTTTGTGCAACAATTCTTCTGTGTAATTTGCAAATTAAAAAATTTGTTGGAAATTTACATTTGTTTATAACAGGAATTTTTTTATGAGGATTATATTTTGCTCTTTTGTGAGCCATCATTAGACTACAAAATTAAAACCCAAATGGAATATTTTGTACACACAGTACTTCATTGTTTTGGGTGAACCTGTGGTGAATTTAAAACTGCTCAAATTCTCTATATCATTCATATCGCAAAATAATAGTCCTGTCAAAATAATAGTGCCATCAAAATAATAGTCCAGCCAAAATAACCTTCTATACAGTATTTGATTTACCCCGTCCCCCAGGTCTATGAGCCGGTTTTATCAGGGAGTCTATAATAATGGGAGAGGAAACTCACCCCGTCTGGGTGAAGCCTCGGTCCGACTGTCCCTAACCCTAACGCGGCCGAGAGGAAATGAGAGGCAACGAAAACGTGGTACCGGTCGGAAAATGCTTTTCGTTGCATCTGGGCCGTCAACAACTATTTTTGGTCGCGCAAATGACTCTCATTGGCTCTCATTGCATCTGGGCCATCTTACCGGAAAATGACGCGATGTTTTTCGTTGCACCTGGGCCGTCTTCCGGGAAAATGACGCGATGTTTTTCGTTGCATCTGGGCCGTCTTCCGGGAAAATGACGCGATGTTTTTCGTTGCATCTGGGCCGTCTTCCGGGAAAATGACGCGATGTTTTTCGTTGCATCTGGGCCGTTATTGACTGGAAAGATGCGATGCTTTTCACTGCTGCATTTCGGACGGTTTGCCCGCAGAGGCGCAATGCTTTTATCAGGCGGGTGACATTACAACAGCCCATAGACAACTGCGATTTGATGGTGATAGCAGCCACCATTTTTGATAAGCTATTGGGTATTATGCATAAACGTATCATGACGTAAACGGGGCATAGGATGTACATAGGATAGCGCCACGCCCGACTATGATGTAGCGTAATTTAGCGCCACTCACGACTGGCGAACTATAAGCTACAAATTTCATGCAGATCAGTGTGCATTACGCATCCATTATTTATTATTATTTATTTACCCATGTTGTTTATTGCATTTTCACGCCGGTTTCTCGTGCAATGGGGACGTCTTTCGGTTCAATTGGCGCGGAGATGTTTTTTGTTGCATCTGGGCCGTCTTCCGGGAAAATGACGCGATGTTTTTCGTTGCATCTGGGCCGTTATTGACTGGAAATTGGTGCGATGCTTTTCAATGCATTTCGGACAGGTCTTTGCCGCAGAAGGCGCAATTGCTTTTCATCAGGCGGGTGCACTTGTCAAAGAGCCCATAGACAATTTCGATATTTCGATGGTGATTGATAGCACCACCATTTTTGATAAGCTATGGGGTTATTAGGCATAAACGTATTCCTGACGTTTAAACGGAGCATGATGTTGTAGCTAGGCGCCACGCACGACTATGATGTAGCGTAATCGCGCACTTCACGACTGGCGAACTATAAGCTACAAATTTCATGCAGTCAGGTGCCGTAAGCATCCATTATTTATTATTATTATTTATTTACCCTGGTTTTATTGCCTTTCACGCGATGTTTTTCGTTGCATCTGGGCCGTCTTCCGGGAAAATGACGCGATGTTTTTCGTTGCATCTGGGCCGTCTTCCGGGAAAATGACGCGATGTTTTTCGTTGCATCTGGGCCGTCTTCCGGGAAAATGACGCGATGTTTTTCGTTGCATCTGGGCGTTTTATGATTTACGCTACTTTTCCTGTGCCGGGAAAACGGCGAGATGCAATGAAACGCAAACTTTGGCTCTCGTTGCAAATCTGGGCCGTTTTATTAAAAATACAATAGATGACTCGTTGGCATTTTGGGCCGTCGGCCGGCAAAACGACCCGGTCCTGGTTAGGGGTAATGTTGAGGGCAGTGTTCAAATGTTAGTGGACTTGATGAGGGCCTGATAAGAGTAGTCCAAATTGTAACATAAATATCTTCAATGACGCTGTTAAAGAGATAGAAACTAAATCTAAGATAGAAAGTTATATTTATCTGATAAGTATTGCTTTATGTTTCTTTTTTGTTATTTTTGAGATGATGAAATCCTGATTTGTTTGACATAATTGTTGGTATGTGTTACTAACTGTTACAATCAAATGCAATCTTGTAGGACTTTCACTAGTCTACTTACGTCACTATCATCTGAGATGAATATTCAATTCGGATTATCATAACCATGCTATCCCCACGCTGCGCGGGGGCGCTATAACAGTGGCTCCGCGGCTTTGTACGTGCTAAATATAGGAGATTCACAGGCCTGGTTTTATTGGTTATACATATATATTATGTATTTAGCCAATTAGAGAGATGGTAAGAAAAGTTTAAAGGTTTGTACAGATATATAGAAGGTCAATTTTAATTGGTTACTCAGATGTTATATGATGCTCTGTATCATGTAATGACCCAACCAGACATACTGTAAGAAAAGTGGTAGACCTTCAGTGGCATAACCAGCTTTTTCAATCATCAGGGGGCAGGGGGGGCACAATATATTTTCAGGGGGCAAGCATCATGAGGGCGGATCCAGATTCTCAATAGGGGGAGCGGGGGGTGCGCCAAATTTTCCGGCTCGACCCTAATTTTTTCCCAGTCAGATCGAATTCTGAAAAGGCCAATTTTTATACATCTACATGCGCGCCGGTGCCTTATGCAGCGACAGGCACCCTATGCTTTGCAAAAAATAGGGTTGCCGCCGGGTGTGCCCCTAAATCAGGGGTCCCCCCGAAGCTTATATAAAATTTTTGTTAGTAAGTATAGGCCCTATGTGTTTTCATGGACGTGGCACATGTGCACATTATCACTAATTTTTAGGGGGGGGGGCAAGATTCCCTCCCCACGGGGGGGGGGGGGCAGCTGCCCCTTCCCCCCCTCTGATCAGGCCACTGTAGACCTTAGGGTCCGTATGCACAAAAAATTTAGACCTGGTGTAGAAGTGAAAATTAGTTTTGTCCAAGATTGAAAGTTATTCACAATTTCTTTCTCTAAAGTACCTAGCAAATTTCAAAGTTAAAATGCAAATTTCAAATACAAATACAAAAGACCTCAATCAATGCGAGGAAAAGGTGGTCTTTTTTCGGGTGGGACTAAAGTTACACTTAGACGCCGGTCTAAACCTTAGAAGACCCGTCTAACATTCATTTGTACATGCGGGATTCTAAAAGTCTTGTTGTTTAGAATAATGCACTTAGTGAATTGTATTGTATCTTGGATAGAGCGCTACGTCTGTATGTACAAAAAGTTAACACCTGTTTTAAAGTTAGACCGGTCTAAGTCCGAAATTATTTTTCCCAAATTGAGAGTTTTGTACATTTTCTTCATACAATAACTAGCAAATTTCAAAGATTAAAATGCCAATTTCCAATTAAATAAAAATACCTCATGTTAATGCAAAGGAAAGTGTTTTTTCTGGTAGGACTAAATTAAACTTCGAGCCGGGTCTACCTTATACCCGTTACGCTTCTGTATATGCGGATCAAAGTCTTCATGGAAGATAATGCACTTAGTGAATGGTATTGTACAGTACAGATCGAAATGAGTAACCAGGCCACCCGCTGTGAAATTGCAGTGAAATCGCGGGGAACTCGCGAGTAAAATTGCGATGAAAACACGGTGGAACCCGCAACCAATCATAGCGAGGAACTTGCGGTTAAATCCGCGGTGGTTTCGCAGGGGAAATCTTCGGAAAGCCCTCGCACGATCCGACGGCCCATTATCCATCGGCCTCCGGGCCGTGATAGTGTGGTTGTGACAATAACCTGATACTTAGCTAAAATCAATACTGATGTCAAGTGGCAATATCGATTGTTGTGGACCCTCATAATTGATTCGGTTAACTACAGTACACTTAGTTTCCTTTCAAACATTTTACATGGTTTCGCACATTCCTATTCCATGTTCATTTTGAACTTGAAAAAAACTTATACTATAAAAGTGGAGACTAACACGCGGAAGCTTTCCGGAGTCGCATTGATGCATCTGCATTCCGTTAGGGGATTCCCTTACACGACAACGCTGTCGTGTAATGAACTGGGGTAATGATACGACATTAATTCTTTGGCCATCATATTATTCGTATTACTACTATCTAATATCATATAAAATTAATGTTAAAATTACACTATGTCAAGGCTTGGTGGAGAAACATTCATTTTATTTTATATAACTTTTTCAGACGAGTGTTACCGGGAAGAAGGCCATGTAGAAACTTTAAAAATGTTTATACATAACGGCCGCGAACTCCACTCTCTTTTTAAACTTGATTTTGGTTGCACTTCTAATTGCACGTGGCAGTCCCTGGCATGACCCGGGGCGTGGCTTAGATAATTATTGTTGAGATTGAGAACTTAATTGGTTTCAGTGGACGTGTCATCTCATCGTGATGATTCAGAACTGAGCATGAATTCACATGTTTCTGTGTGAAAACTAATTAGGCAACTTACGACCCAGAAAATATGGCACTTAAAACTATATATTCCTGTTCAATCCTGTGCCGTTGCTGTATAATATCAATCGCAGTATATTTGCTTTCCGAAAACAAATCACATGGTAAATTTTTATTTTCACAGCGGTTAACGGTTTCGTACTTTGTATTACAGATTTATTACATCAGATTACATTAGAGTCATGCAGGGAATCCCTGTCGTTACCAATCATTTACAGAATAGGGGGGGATCGCTTTCAAATCACTTCGTTTTATTTTTATTTTTTATTTCTTCCTCGTAACAGTTGTAAAACAGTCAATAACGACAAATACTGGGAAACAGTTTGTGAGGAGTGTCCCCTTGTTTATTTCTTCTCCTTATACAGACGAAGTTATCAGAGCTCCGGCGAAACTTTAATTACGTCCCCTCCCTTTTGGTAAAGGCCCACTCTACGGCCTCAATTTCAGCTTTTAACAGCAAAGGACTCACAATTTTACTTCGGAGAGGGCCCCGGAGGGGCGGTTCATTCCCCGGGGAGGGTCTTGGATTTTGTTCGCGGGTACCCATCCCTTGATTACTTTTGTCTTTATTGTCAATTTTGTCTCTGTTTTGTTTTTGTATATCGCCAACAATAATTTTTAGCACAAGGTTTGTTGGCCTAACATGAATATTCTTTTAAAGTAGAAAAAATTGTACAGTATTATTTGACCGCCCCTGAAGTAAAATGATGTAGTCCGTTGTCTCGTGATTTTTTAAAAGCCTTGTTGGTGAATCGTGAGCAATAGACTTGATAGCTTGAGGGACCGGAGGGGGTGGCAATTTGTACTTCCGCCGTATTATGATTAGGAATAAATGTGAAGAGGAAAGAAGATCTTTTGTTGAGGTCCAGGCGATTTTGGTTGTCATAGTTATTACGATTTTACGATTGTTATGATGAGGAATTTCCAAGAAACAGGGTAGAGTTCACATTGTATGCGATCTCCCCTAATGCGTTAGGACTCCCTTATACCTAATTAAATCATGGGAATCTCCCCCGATGACAGATGGTAAATTAACAAACTTTGAAACCCTACACACAAAATTTTCCACTGTTCACAACTACTTATCGCTCAATTTTATACATCTGATTACATAATCAAAACTCGACACATACGTGTTTTAAAACCAGCCACGGTAGATTGGGGAAAAATGAAAAATTTTGATTCCATCTCGCATAAAAATCCCCGTAAAAAATCCTGATATTGGCAAAATCATTTTGTAATTATGTCTGTAGCTATTTTATACACGCCCGCACACGGTAAACATGTGCAGGTGCTTATGTACTACATGTCCTCTTATTATTAACACTGAATACCCGGACTGAAGCGCAATGTGACATTTTAAATTAAACATTGAATCATCATAAAGTACTTTACAGAAAAGATGTTATTATCATTTTCGTCTTTTATGCTAGCACAATTCAATTCATCCATCGTCAAAATCGAAGACTGTACATTTGATTCGACATCTTGAGCTATAGGCCCTATTGATGCTCAAATTTGAACATTTTGTGACGCCAAATGAAAAATTACTTAAAAGTGGAATTGTAGGGTTAACACGTGTGTGTGTGGATTCGGTGGGCTTTCGTCCCGTGGACGTATTCCGCAGGCGGCAGCTTCTAATTAACTTACTTTATCGTTATTTGGTCGGTTAAAATTGTGATGATAACTAATAATGTTTACCTGAGAAATAAAGTTGGTATTTTGAATACAGCATTTGTTTATTGGACTACTATTTCTTAAACGCGGCAACAGATTGAAACATGATATACCATCACCAATTAGTCGCATTGTACTACTGAGTCAGATATTGATTTAATGGACATCTTACAGCATGTAAACCAACTCGAGATTCTCCTTAGTACGCTCTCGCAGCAAACCCGTTAATATAAAAATTAAAAAGTTTTATTATTCATGACAAGGGAGTTTATAATTACGAAGTTAGATTCTACGCAGACCCGGCATGAGTTTCGGAATTCATGGAAACGGACGATGCTTTCTCTAGTGATCATCTGAGGCTGCTTTCATCATCGCAAACCACCGCAAACTCACCGCTAACTTTGGCGGCCGTCGGGGTATTATTCTCACAGCGGGGATCGTAAAGGGGTCTGTTGACTCTCGGCAGCCCCCGCTATAATTAATCGCGATGAATTTTGCGGGGTTTTGGCGGTGAAAAGTCGCGATATTTGAGGTGAAATCGCAGGGCATTGCGGGGGAATGCGGGAATTGGTTACTACTCTCACTTACTCTTACTTTCATTTTCGATCTGTACGTATCTGGATAGAGCTCTTAGTGATTTGTATTTTTCATATCCTGTAAACCAATGTATTAATAATGATGAGAACGTAGAAAACTGGAAAATAAGACATGAACTATCAAAGCATTGTATATGCTATCGTCCAAAAAATTAGCACAATGTCACTACACAAACCCAGCAATGTAAAATGTCTTCTGCCAATAAGGAATGGGGTGTGGGCTAATTTGGACTCTTGTGTTAAGCAAATCAGTATTTTTTCCCTGAAAAAGTTGCTACAAAAATTATTTATTTCTTCAATGCATGGACACTGTCTATCCGTTATCCCTTGCCTGTGGACTGACACGTACCTCTGCCTGCATAGCGGTTTTGAGCTAGCTTCAATGCTGGGCCCCGTATCTCTTGTAGATAGTCCTAACCCGAAAGGTAACACTACTTGTAGACTCGGATATTACTTGCACTAGGTCTCCCAGATAACAGTATTTGAATGTGTGATAACTGCGCTGTAAGGCACTCGGCAAGGAGAATGACAAGTTGCAAACTTAATACCAAAAGCTGAAATTGTATCCTGTCTTTATGAATTTGAACAATTTTAACCTTGACCCATGCCTAGCAAACCAAACAAAATTTTTTCCTGGGCCTCGCACACCAAGGCTTTTAAGCAGAAAGATTGGCCAGTTGTGACATGTACAGCCAAACACATACTTTGTGGGCAGATCAGGAAATATCGGGTTATAATTTCAATGAAAAACATCCTATAAGGCGAGACATTGTGTTAAGAAATCAAGGGCAGGTTTCCGGCCAGAATTGCCATGCCTCGCTATCTTTAACAATGGTTCCGCTTCACTGCGCTAAAACATGAAACCACTGAACGAATCTGGACTACTTCTAGCCAGGTTCCTAAGTAAAAAATAGAATTACACAACACGCTAAACTATAATCACACATAGAGACAATAAATGTCAATGATACAAAATATGTCAATGGAAAAAGTTGGCACCCTCATAAATAGCAAACACCTGTTTGTTTGTTTGCTCATGGATGACAAGTTTACAACAACGAGGGTCATCTTTGTTTAAGAAACATGCCTCAGATTTGAATTTCAGAAATGCTGCTGGCATCATTTAGGGTCATTAAAGGGGTGACAAACAAGATGTCCACATATCAGGGTGTCCTTAAAAAAAAAAACCAGAGCATCATGATGCAGTAGCCTATATATGATTCATTCAAGACGACAACAAAATCTTTTAAAGTGACAGAGGAGATTTTTTTAGGATACAAATTTCTCTCAAATTGCACAGAACTCGATTGTAAACCACCTACCCAGAACGTTCCGAAGGTTTTATGTGGACAAAAGTACAACAGAAAACAGCAAACCTTGTTTGAACTTGCCCTTCTGTAGAACGTAATTGTCCCATAGAACTCTCCGTGCTTTGACTTTCTGTCGTGCATGCCAGAAAGTACTAATCATCATATTATACATAAAGAACTGGGTATTCGGCTTATTCACTTCAGGGGTGATCTATAATGGGGAAAGCATTCCAATATTCAAAAACTTTGGGTTCGAAAAAAATTGGTGGGGCCTGTCTTTCTGGAGATCTCATGTCTCTTAAGTACCTTTATATATTATTTACAATATAAATTGCACATTAATACACTTTTGTTTATGATTAAAATCAAACCGGGAAAGGTGTCACTTTATTAAATACACAAGTAACTTGAAGCGCCACCCATAACGTGCAGAAGGTCCCTTTAAGAATGGGATTTGTGGGAATCCCATGCTGGCAAAGATCACATGACATTATTGAGGTGAAATGTCCCAAAACTGGTGCAATTGTGGGATGAACTCAATACACTCTGAGATAGCCGTGTGGGTTGTAAGGCCACTTATGGGACTGGTTGGAGTGATAGAATTTGGGCTGTTTCATCAAGTTAACACAGTGCGAGGTTTTACAGGGACCACACACTGTTGCTTAGTGCCATCATTAAAAGACACTATCAGTGATTTATCCTAGAGTCAAAATAAATTTTGAAATCTGGCAGGAATAGGTTAAAAGTGAAATAGCCTGTAGAATTCTCTATGTTACCTTTCCAACTGAAGAATTGACTGAAATGAAGAAAACGGCAGTTTTCAATGATACAATCTCCATTTCCATTCGTGTAATAGTAAGTGTCCTAACGGACACTAATGACTAAAAAACATCCGATTTGTCCTGTTAGGTTCCTTTTGGTCGTAAACATTTGCAGGGTATGTTAGGATACCATCTTGTTCCAGACAATGCAAAATTTATTTTTTTCATCGAAGATGTATAAGTCGGAGTGTATAAAAGCCACAACATTACAATTACTCTAGCAATATGTGTAGCAAGCAAATGATTGGCATAATATCAACAGTCTGCACAGAGTGTGGGTGGTTGTTCTCATGTACAGTACACAGTCCTCTGGTTCCAATTATGTTACGAATTAAGGACATGGTATATACCTCTAGGGAAATTTCAATTCCTAAGCAGCCAGAAACAAAACTTTTGATTGGAAGACAGCCCACACATCACAGTGGTTAACTTCTCAGGTTCATTGACAGGTAATGGATGATCTGACCCATGGCTTGAGAGTATCATTATGGTTCACAATGCCCAGATAGACACACTAGAATGCTCAGCAACCAGGCACAGTTCCAGTGGGTTGGTTTTGTAACTTGTATGGCTTGACATGAACTATCTTGTGTATCTAGGTAGCATTATTTATACAAAACTCAGGGGATGTGTTTCTAAATACACTTTGATGAATCTATAGAACTGTTCCATGATTTCAATACTTGCCTCATAGTAACAAGCGTTGTTTTAAAACCTGTTCCTGAAGTTTCAATTTTTGTATCTCTGTGCAATGGACTGTGGGTAAAAGATTTAGGATCTATTTGATTGTAACTACCCACAATGTTCCATATCGCTGAACAACCATGACGGTGGGGGGGGGGGGGGGGAGCACTCACCTATGAAATGGGATATGGCTGTATAAAGCTGGCCCTTTCCAAACCCAGGTATTTCAAACTTGACAGGTTGATATCATGAGTATATGGATACATGAGTATGGTAATCCTGAAATATAAGTCCTCTTATTACGAGAGGGTTGCCTACTTTCCTATGATCTCAAGTATTCACACCACAATTAATATAACATTCCTCGCTAAGGGATGGTTGTCTTTTTAAAAGACTATTTTTGTGATTGTTTCGATTTTTCTGATTGTAGAAAATCACTGATTAGTGCTTTAAGGTAAGTTGCACCTTCATATGACATGATTTGCAGTTATAATGTAAGCCTACTTGATTTTCTTCAAACAATGCATGCTATAGAACAGGAAAATCAGATAACCTGCACCATATTTTTGATCATGTTTATACCAGCTAATTGATCATTTTCCTCTAAAGGTGATTTGATTCCCCAAAGTACTTTAGATGTATTGCTGAGGTAGGCCCCGACTATAATTTTAAATCTTTTGTTATTTCTGTGTTCAAAATCCTGTTAAAAACTTGTTACTTATTAATTCTGTTTAACACTTCAAAAGAGGACCATTCCAGGACAAGTTGGGGTTTTGAACCTAACTAAAAACATTTACACAATTGCAATACAAACTTTTCCACGATCAAGTGTAAAACAGAAGAGGTCCTTCAAAAGGACACTCTGCCCTAATGAATTTTATCTCTTACATTAATTAGGCTTGTTATATTATTTTTTTCATATCTGACACGTTGCCAAAGTGGTGACAATTTGGGGGTGTTGCACCCTCTCCATGGCTTTAAAATTTACATCAAATTATCTTTAAATTAGGCTACATCAGTTCCTGTTGTTCTTAATTTATAATATCCTGTATTTTGTGAATGTACCTTTACTGCACTTGTATACTAGTACTTTTACTATTTAAACGGGACCATTAAGTTTTCAAAAAGGGGCGTCCCATTTTTTAAAAAGCTGGGTTTTTGGCATCTTTATAAATGCATACAAAGTAGTATTTCACATCTGAAATGACATAGAGCAAAACAGTCAGTTTATGCCTGGTTCAAGTTCGAATCCCGGCCTGGGGGTCCCGGACATAGCGGGGTAGATGCCGGACATAGCCGTGCATGTACAAAAAAGTATTGCCCCGTAAGCCTGGATGTTAGCGGACTTGGCCGGGATGTTACTTAGCTTTCTCCTCCCTGTCGGCAATCATTGATGATAGCTGGGACTTAAAGCCGGAGTTACAAAAAAATTTTCCCAGCTTCCCCGCCGGGACATAAGCGGGGACTTTAACACGTGTCACACCATAATTATAAAACCAGGCTTTCAGTGAGCAGTATCGCCCTTCAAATTTGAAAAATTAATATCAACGAAATCACAAGAAATTACACAGAGTTTAATTCATAAAATCAACCAGAGGTAGTGCAGCCTATTTGATATTTCTGCTAAATGCAGAATATTGTCAGTTCATTGCATAAAACACGGGCAATTTTATTATGAAAAGAAAATAGTGAATCCTATGAATATGCTCATGAAATACATTCTGTTCGCTCAATACTTCTCGAATTGGCCGCATGTTTCCGATATAAAAAATCAATTATGTAATCGCGATTTCCGAACTTGTTTTTGGCAGTGTTTAATACTCAACCCCATTCCAATTTTCCATGTTATATCGGGATCAGTTCGGAGTTTTTTGAACCGCCCGCGCCGTTCAGAGCAAGAGTACATCCTGTCCAGGCGTCCTGTGAATGTCAGCTCAATTTCCCGCAAGGCGCGACGAGCTAGGTCCCCGGCCCTGGGTTCTAAAAATTTGAAGAACAAATCTAAAAAGTATAAAATCATTTTAATGCACATAAATGTCCTTTTTTTTATTTGTGAAATGTGAAGAAAGATTCAAGTAAAATTGTAACCATTTTAATAGTTATGGTGGGTTTTGTTTGGCTTGGGCAATAAATTTGGAACATGGTTCTTTTTTTGTTCAAGCAAAACACAATGTTTTCAAATCAAATATTGTACGAACGTGTCTTGTTATGTGAAAAATTTTACCCAAACTACTGTTTTCTCTCATAATTGGGTACCAGTAAGTATGTGGACAAACTTTTTAATGAAAATAATAAATTTTCCTTTTTTTTCCAGGCCCCTAGAAAAACAACTTGTCCCAGATTATCTCATTTAAGAGTTGTCGGATATCGTCGTGGATAATGTGGATTTTTTTTACACAAACCAACTAAACGAAGGTTTGTTTCTCAAAACTTCCCGATGTGGTGAAATTCGGCTCGGTTCTGACACTACTCTTCCGGCGATCCAAATGTAGTATGATAATTTCTATAGCAAGACCGTGTTTGTCGCATAGCCGCCGGCACCGACCCGAGCCGTATTGTAAAGAGTTTAAAGGCGTCCCCCGCCCCCATTGGCTGCGAATATACGGGGATTGTCACCCCACACACTCAACCGAAGAGCCCGGCTAGTAGGGCCGGGACATAGCTGGGGATGTAACAAAAAAATGTAAGCCCGGCTACCCGGGTTTTCGTGCTACTTTAGCGGGGACCAAGGCGGGGGTGTCACGACAGCACACATGTACATGTCCCCCTCCCTGCAGTCCCCGTTAGTCCTGGGACCCCCAGGGCCGGGGGTGAAATTGACAAGTGCATTCTATGTAACGATAATACACATGCACTTAAATCATTGCATAGTAAATGGCTACTTTCATCTGCATACTTAATTTAAAATAATTATTATGAATGTGAAACTCCACAAAAATATATCACTTATTTGAGGCTAATGGGTGAATGTATTTGTTTTTGTTTTGTAAATTCATTTAACTTGATCTGGAATTCACTTCAAATGAATGTATGGTATCAATGTATATATTTTAGTCTTTTTCCAAATTTCATCGGCAAGATGACCTAATGGAGCATGCTTCGTGTGCATATAGGGGTTCGTCATCTGACTGTGAATCCTTTTACACACACTTTAATTGCGAGTACCCTCCCTAACTTCTTCCTCTCTTTGTTTATAATCCCTAATCTCACAGTCCTTCCCTGTAAACTTTGCATGTGTTGTACGCTCAATAACATTTTTTGTCAATGACATTAATGACTCGATCTTATAGATTTAGCAATCACTCATTTGAAGGCTGTAGCCAGAGTAAATTATTTCTTCTCCATTCTCATACAAGCATGGTTTGTTTACCTCTCGGGTCCATTCCACACATCTATAGCATTGACGCCGATCCTTGGTTGGTGGTTCTAAAAAAAATTCAGAAGGCAAGATAATTGCTGGTCCAACATGTTTATATAACTGTGGTGGCAATAGACAAGTTAACGCCTAGTCACTCCCTTCTTTTGTTGCCTGCGAATTCCATGCCTGGAATCGTTATGGCCCATATATTACAACTCTAACAATATCAATTGCCCAGTGTGTGAACAGTCAGGCCAACCATTTCAAGATAACCAGCCCTACGTGTTTTACAAACAGTGCCTTTAACTGGTCTATTTACCTGACTAGGACATCGCCTGCTTTTTGTCAATGTCCAACATGAGGTTTGTTAATAAGAGAGTATTGTAAAGTTGTTCAACATTTTAAACAAATTACCAATGTAACTCACTAATATACACCGATTTCACCAATGACCCTTCAAATTAACTAATTGGTCACCCCACTGATGATACTAACTATGGTTTTAAACACTTTAAACCCAAAACAATATTGAGAAAGCTACGCATTTTTCATCACATTCGGTAATATGTGACAAACCCAAAGCTCACAAGGTCAGATATAACCAAACATACAAAGGCCTGCAAGCTACCAAGAAATAAACAAGTGGTTACGTTTAACCTTGCACGCCTAGCTGTGATAGCAAGCAGAGGGTGTTTTCAACTAACAAAAGTATTGTTCTGCTAATAACCCCCCCTCCCACAACTTGAGTCCTAAGAAGATGAAATGACTTGAGTGCCTAATTGAAGTTGATAACATTAACTAGGCATCTACTAGATAAGCATGAAATTTACTGCAAGGGTTCAGACTATGCTGCAAGCATGCCTCTCTGGCCACATTGATAATGCCTGGCGTTCAGCTTTCACACAGCATGCCTACATTGTAGACACAGACAATTCAGCAGAATCCTTTGCCTACCAAACCAACACAATTCATGCCAAAACACAAAAGGCCCAAACAAATGCCCCAAAACGCAACATCTTCAGCTCAGAATTTTCAAAATCCACACATAACTAACTTTTCAAGACAATGTCCATGTACTTGCAACCTGCAAGTTTCAAAGAATGGACAATAACATGAGAGACCAGTTCATGAGAGAATATTGGGTTTCCCCTACTCTAATTGCTACGTGATTCACAATAGCCTAAAAAAAATTAAAAAATTATATAGGCTAAAAATTGGAAAGAGTTCTGATTTTTGCCCTGCTGTACAGCTTTCCATAACAAACAATCCCATCTGAAGGATTAAGCTGAGAATGTTTCTTTGGTACAAAATATGTGCAATTTCTAATTTTGTATTAGGAGCAAATCAAAATTTCCGCCTCTGTGTTTACCTTGAAATATATCACCTTTTTTCTCTCTTTTATGACATTTCTGTAGCAAAATTTATTTGAAATTCTATTTTGAAACAATATTTGGGTGCCCTCGTTGCCCTTTAAGTGGCACATCACATTTTCAACAAAATGGTGAATCCTTCAATTTCCTCTCAACTGAGAGTCTAACACCTTGAAGAATAAAAATATATAGACAAAAATAAACATACCAGAAAACAGGCAGCCTTGATAGAGTAATAGAGATCATCCAGATTTAGTTACTTTTGGGTTTGCCATAACCTTTAATCAACAAACCAGATATTAAAGCCACAAAAGGTCTCAGACCTGTCAAACAGGGTGGATGCCCCATGAGAATCAACTCCGTGAGTTTTCTTTCTTGTGTTTAACACCATAGAACGTGTTGTCCTGCTGAAATAAAAGTATATTCATAGGGTGCTGATTTATGCCTTAATCATTTCAGATGGGACTAATGTATGGAAAGCTTTATACAACCATTCAAAAATATAATTTTGAAAAATCTTGAAGGCCCACACAATTTCCAATGTGCCAGTAAGTGCTCTTGTCTCTGTCAGAACAGAAGTAACCTTCAGTAAGTTAATGTGCTTGTTTCTCGCTTGTCTATATTGTTTTCTATTTGATAGGAGAGCCTGGCACTTACACATCTGCCCCCATCAAGTACCATGGTAAACAAACTGGAGTTTTATGGTAGTAGCAATAATGCACATTGGCAGAGCCCTATTCAATACTGGTGCTGATATGATGGTTAACCATTAAAACAGTGATTTTTTGTTTATATCTGGAGAATGAAATGTATTTGAGGGCTCAAATTTCAGGACGGGACAATGAGAAGAAATACGTGCCTTTCATTTTATCAAAATCTATGCCTACTTACGGGTAAAATCAGGGGGGTCCCAAAGCCGGATTGGAACACGCACCGTTTCTACACCCTGTAATAAATGTGCCCGCTATAGCCGGACTTTTGTTACTTTAGCCAGATTTACTTCCGCGGTTCCACTGTTTTAGGGCAGTGAAGGTGAACCATTGCTGACAGCTAGACGAGACACAGCAATTCTGCCGGAGCCGGTATAGATTTCTGGACAAAACGTCTCGCCTCTAGGCTGTTGTTCAATGAAACTGCACCCATATCAGCTGGTCTGCCCAACAGTAATTGCCATCTGATCGCTAAAGTCCTTGGTGTGTGAGTCCCAGGAAGTTGCCTAGCATGGGTCCCGGTAAAAGGTTAACATTGAAATCAATCTTAGTAAATAAAATGATTGAAATCCATAAAATCTCTATAAATTGGGCCGTAAAAATATTGGTCTATAGACCGAAGATCACCAAAAATTGGATTACATGTACTAAAGTCAAGCCCATATAAACGAGTGAATATGGTCCCGGCTGGAAAAAATATTTTTCCCGGCACGGAAGTCAAGATTCCCGCCCGACTTATACGGCTGTTGCAGCATCGCGGAGTGTTAGCGCCAACAGGGGGGGGGTGTCTCCCCCCTCAGAAGCTGAGGCTTTTGACAAAAAATCGAGTTGCAATTGAAGATTTGGTGCGCATTTTTATACACTTTTTAACGATATGGTAGTTCAGAATCGTTATAGATTGTGCCAAAATCGACCCGAAATTTACCAATACCAAGCCAAAATACAACGGGGGGAGAAGCTAAGATTACTTACACAATAATACCAAGTTCTGACTGTTTGCTGATTTGACTTGTTGTTTTCAAGCCGTCCCATATGTAATTTCACCGAGTGATGGAGACGAAGATGTGCTGTAAAAAAAAAAAAAAACAAAAAAATGACAGCACCTCACCCATTTTGCTAGGCAGTTGTGTCATATTTTGACTAGATCACCAAGTGGGGAATAGTTTTTATTAATTTTTATATTAAAATACAGATCAATCCAAAATATGTAGTAATTACAAAGACACTATTGTTAAATTCATTTCGCATTTAAAATTATTTTTCAATGAAACCATTTCTAAATAAATACACAGATCGACCGGTTGATACTGGAGCTGTACAAAGTTGATACCACGGTGCGCTGTGACATTGATAGACATTTGCAAGTGATGAGGGGCGCTTTCTTGCGCTAGCTTTTGTGGTGATTTTATCCCGAGAGGTAGCTAATTTCGTCTCAGATTTTATCAAGAAATTACACCACACTGCGTATCAAGATCATTTTCCTATGGTGAATTAGTTTTTAAAAAGTTCTCTCAACAAAAATTAGGACTTCCTTGAATTTTCGTCCTCATCCGCACGGACTTCTCAGAATGATGGAAGCGGAGGTTGGCTCATGGACCTACGGGATGGACGCGGTCACATGACCTGATGACAGATGAATAAAGCGGAGATAAGCTGTATCTGCCCTTGTCCGATGGAGGTCTGGCTCCAGAGATGCAATGTAGTAGGCCTCCTTGATGCCACGTGGAGCTATCTGTATTCATTGTCCAAAACTTGACATCCCGGGAACTTGTGTCCTTCCTCAGTTTTAAGGTGGGCTCAAAGGGGACGAGGCTTTTCTTTGTTAGAGACGCGATGTTTAGGGGCCTTCTTCCACGTCTCACCCATACGAATGGGCAGTAAAGGAGCAAGGACCCTGAGCATACACAAGCCGATCACATTCTTAGGTTTGTCTTTGGGGGAAACCAGCATGCTCCTGATGTGTTAGTGGGTTAGCATGAACTCTTGAACACCGCTTTACGAATGTGCGACTTCTGAGCCTCTGTAGCCCCCTGGATGTAAGGGAGATACTGCCGACAGGGGTAGTGTTTCTGCGACCTGGGTCTAGTGAGTATCTTCTTTTGCCTGGCTGAAGATTGCTGAGGCAACACCTTTCCTATCTTTTATATTATTCATTATGGTTTATTTTACTTTGTTTCCCTTGATACTTTTACTAGGTTTTCCTTGTTTATTATCACAATTTTCGTTGATTATTTCCATTATTTTTTTTTCCTTTCTCTTCTTTTCTTTTGCGTCACAAATTCGCCGCGAGTCGCAGGGGAAAAAAAAAAAAAAAAAATTTTTCCCGGCAATGAGCTTCCCTCCTCTTGCCGGTTATTTTTTTTTTTTTTTCTCCTTGCCGTGCATAGGTACATGTGTTAAAGATAGTTAACCTAATAAAAGGTTGCTGTTGCAGAAATTGGGTAAGCCTGGCAAGCTGCCTAATAAGGTAACTCTTTAAAATCTGTAGCATTTTGTGTGCTTATTTATATGTGTTTGAAGCAGTTATTGATACAGGGGTTACTCTTCAAATTTTTTCAGTAATCCACGGTGTTAAAAGCCACAATTGTTTATCCTTTTTTGCATGTAAGAAAAGATCCAAAACACACACAAGAGTGGGTCCAGGGGCCACTTCAAGACCCCGGTAGGGTCCACCCCGGTAGGGTCCAGGTGAAGCCCGGTGGGGGCCTGTGGTGAAGCCCCAGAAAATATGCATTTTTTCACAATTATCCATATTTCAATCCTCTCTTCTTTATTCTGACCACCAAGGTGCGCGGTACTTCTTCCTCACCCATGGCTAACGCGCATGTACATGAATGTTTGTCAACCATGCCATTGCCATGGTATACCAAATAGCTAGCTCAAATCGATGTCCTAGAAAAATCACAACTTTGTATAAAATTCTGTATTAATTTAATATAGTAATTATGCCATACCTGATTGTACTTTTCCCGGCGTGGGGGGGGGGGGGGGGGGGGGGGGGGGGGGGGGGGGGGGGGGGGGGGGGGGGGGGGGGGGGGGGGGGGCGGGGGGGGGGTGTGGGGTGGGGGTGGTGGGGGGGGGGGGGTGGGGGGGGCACTTTATTCAAAGGTGGATAAGGATGCTTGAACATGGACTTACAAAATGCCCCTAAACAAGTATCTCCACCGACTTGGGCTGTTTGCTAACACTACGGAAGTATTTTTCGTCAGCTTTTTGCCTACCCTAAACAGTAGCAATGCATTGTGTCGTTAATGTACCCTTTAATATCTTGCTTTGGCTTTCAATATTTTTTATCTTTTTGATCCTGCTTAATTTGAGTATCACAATTTCAGGGTTAAGGAAAAACATACCCTTTTTTTTCCACATTTTGCTGTGTTTTAGACACCCTAATCAATGTACGCGCGTACATTGCCTTTGGAAAAAGACGGCCCTTTGTACTTTTTCTTGTTTCACGCTCATATCCCCTTTGCATACAAGTGGCCCCCGGGTACTTTTTTTCCTTGAGATTTTTTACTACACAAGATTATAATACAAAAGGAAAAATCCAATTGATTTCAAACTTCATAATTGACAGATTGATCACAAAGTAGAGGCAGTGCCGTTTTTAATTAGACACAGTGCACACTGTTTGACCCCATGCAAATGGTCTATTATTTCTAAAGCATTTCAACAGTGGCATCACAATTTTGACAACTGATATATGTAGGGGCACGGTGGCCATACGCTATTGCCCCTGTAAAAATTTAAAAAAAACTTGTGGAATCTTGCCACTGGCCTACAAAATGTCTGATTGGTGTGTTATAGGCCCTCTATATGCCTCTTCCCATGAGAGACGTGTTAAACATTTTTCAAGAAAAATCATATTTGCCTGCAATGGAATTTTTTTAAAATTTCACAACACAGGCAAAGTTGTGAATAAAAAATCAGAATTAGATTGAAAAATTGTGTCGCCATTGTTTTACATTCTGGATTTGTTATCTTAAATGAGACTTCAAACAGCGTGAGTGATACCCGGAAGTTACCAATCAGCCAACCATGTACATTCTTTTTTTGGAATTTTAACTACTTATTTCTTCCAGGTGACAATGTAAATGTCTACCTGAGAACTAAGTAGTTAAAATTCCCAAAAACAATACAAATCGTATATATATATACCATTCTGATGCTATCCGTAGGACAGCGAAGGACACCTTTCGAACCTACACCTATCGAATAAGAATACCTATCGCTCCTCTATCAACCCTGCCTTGATAGCTCAGCTAGCAAGAGCATCGCGCTAGTAATACGAAGTCGCCGGTTCGAATCCGGCCAGCGCACATGTTTTTACAACTAACAGCCTGCCATCTCCAAGGGAATCAAATATACATCCTTACCTACCTGAGAACAGTAGCTTCAAATTCAAAAACAAATATAATCATATATATACCGTTCTGAGCTATCCGACTAGGAAAAGAGGACACCTTCGGACCTAATGGGCCTTGTCAATTTCAATCCGGGCCCTGGGTCCCGGACATAGCGGGGGTATATGTTGGGTGACATAGCCGGGCATGTACAAAAAGTATTGCCCCGCAGCCAGGATTTTAGTGGGACTTGGCGAGAAGTACGTTAGCTTGTCCACGCCCTGCCGGGACAATCATTGATGACAGCTGGGACTTAAACCGGGGGGTACAAAAATATAAACAGGGACTTTAACGCATGTGTCACACCATATAAACCAGGCTATCAGTGAGCAGTATCGCCCGTGAAATCTGTAGTATATCACCATTTAATATAGCTACCATTGCAGTCCGATCTCTTCCATGTCGTGAAAGGCAAGCTATACAAGTAGCACACACGCACGTCGTCGCATGGTCGAGATATCAACTAATCCGAGGATCGATTTTCAACGTAAAATTGCTAGAAAAACATCAAAATCAACAGGAAAATGTTTAAAAAAATAAATATCACCTGAATCACAAGAAATTACTAGAAGTTTGTCGGATTCATTTAATTCATAAAATCACCCTAGGTATTCAAAGCTATGATATTTCTTGCTAAATGCCAGGAATATTGTCATTTCATTGCATAAAATGCGGGGCATTTTAATATGAAAATGAAAATATTGAATCGCTATGGAAACAAATACATGGCTCATGAATACATTCTGTAGCTCAAAATACTTCTCGAACTGCCGCATGTTCCGATATAAATCAAATTAAATGTATTCCGAACTTGTTTTGGCAGTATTATTCCCATTCAAATTTTCCATTTTATCGGGATCATTGCAAGTTTTTTGAACCGCCGCGCCGTTCAGCCAAGAGTACAGCCTGTTCAGACTCCTGCGTATGTCGCTCAATTTCCCGCAAAGCGCGCCGAGCTGAGGTCCCCGGCCCTGGGGTCTAACATTTAGAGAACGGGAGGAAATTGAAGATTGCTCAATAAATCTAAAAGTATAACAAATCTATTTTAATTGCACATAAATTTCCTTTTTTTTATTTGGAAATGTGAAGAAGATTTAAGTAAAATTGTAACCATTTAATATTGATAGTGGGTTTGGTTGCTTGGGCAATAAGATCTTGGAATGGTTAACTTTTTTGTTCAAGCGAAACACAATGTTTTCAAAATGAAATATTTACTAACGTGTCTTTTAATTTGAAAAATTTACCCAAACTACTGATTTTCCTCATAATTTGGTACCAGTAGTATTACACTTTTATGAAAATAATAAACTTTCCCTTTTTTCCAGGCCCTAGAATATAACTTGTCCAGATTATATCATATATTCGCCTTTAAAAAAAATCACAACAGATTCAGCCTGAAGGAAGTTTAATTATTTATTTTATTTGAGAAAACTCACTAGTACAAATAACATTCGGCAAAAAATAAATAACGAAAATACTCAACCAAACCTTCGGGTAACCATGGTGTAAATAACAATCCATTTCAAACAGTGGCGGAATAAAAGGAAAAGGGCCCTGTCAGCAGCTTAAGGTGGGGCCCTTTAGCGTCGCTTTCGCAGTGCAATGTTTAGCTTTAGTGCGACTAGAGGGTGTCTGAGGGGGGCCCTGAGAGCAGTATTTTAGGGGGGCCCTGTCAGCAGCTGCTGACACTGCCGACTCTTAAATCCGCCACTGATTTCAAATGCCCGCGAGCTGGCAATCCCTCTTGATACAGGTAAAGTGTCCGATACACGAGGAAAATAATTCAGGAGTTGTCAACTCTCGCGCAATGGGCGTGAGTCTCACGCATGAGGATATAAGCTCGCAATTGCGTGCCCAAGTAACTATGGGAACTGCACAAAATCTTCGTTTCTCACGAAACTGACATGGATAATTCAACTCAAATTTAGGAATAAGCATGAAGACTTGTTGGTTATGCCTTAAGTGATTGTTGTGTTCAGAATTTGTCAGAAAGATGCAAACCGCCTCCCAAAACGGGGGAAGTATTCAATAAGATTTCAATGGAGCCAAAATGGTGATTGCAGACTGCAAAATATCTGCATTTTATGAACGTTTTTCGCTTTGTTATCTTCGGCTATATGCAATCATCATGCATTCCAACAAAGATGCTTGAGTGCCTACCCCTAGGCAGGGTCGCAATATATTGATACCCACTGACAGAGTATGGCATGGGCATATATTCAGGTTTATTTTATCAATCACTATCACAGAGTAGGCCGACAAAACGACAATCACCACGATGATCTTGTTGCTTGGCTGAAGTTTCTGTTGGCAGATGTGAATGCGGGGTTTTAATTATTAGTCTGCTATGTTTAGTGGTTGGATATCGCCGTGGATATGTGGATTTTTTTTAACAACAACAACTAAACGAAGTTTGTTTCTCAACATAATCCGATTCGGTGAAATTTCTGCTCGGTTCTGACCCTCCGGCGATCCACAATTATATGATTTTATATCGGCTAGACTTGTCGCATATCCGGGACCGAGCCGGGATTGTACAGAGTTTTTAAAGCAGTCCCCGCCTTCATTGGCCGAGAATATACGGGGAGTGTCACACCGAAGCCGCTAGAAGGGGCCGGGACATAGCGGGGGATGTACAAAAAATGTAAGCCCGGCTACCCGGATTTTTTTGCTACCTTAGCGGGGACAAAGGCGGGGGTGTCACGACACAATGTACATTCCCGGATAAGTCCCCGCTAGTCCCGGGACCCCCAGGGCCGGGATTGAAATTGACAAGTGCATAACACCTATAGATGATATCTCGCATATCGCTCCTCTACCAACCCTGTCTTGATAGCTTAATTGGCAAGAGTGTTGTGCCAGTAATACGAAGGTCACCAGTTCGAATCCGGCCAAGCGCACATGGGTTTTTTCAACACTAACGTGCACTGGCTATCTCCACGGAAAGATTAATAAAAATATGTACATGTTACATGGGTGTTTCCATAAGGTGACACCCTTCTTTCTGACACCCTTATGAATTTGGAAACCTTAACGGAATAACCACACGGTTTATGTAAGGTTTCGGAATTCATAAGGGTGTTAGAAGGTGTCACCTTATGGAAACACCCTGTTACATCCTGTTTTGAATGACTTACTATGACAGCAACTACAAGGTACCAGAAATCTGGCCATAGCATCTGTAAAAACAGCTTGTAGTTAAAATCTGGTTCCTTGCTATTGGCATCTTTGTCCTTCTGCAAGACTCTTGTACCACCTTTGGTCTTGATTTTGCACTCAGCTGTTGTTGTTTTGAGCTTCAGGCCAATGAAACCAGTACTCAGTCCCAGAGTTAGTGTGGGGAGCAATGCAAGGGCATCTTGTCTGCACTGTTCTTGAAGAATTACTGCAATGAAATGAGCACATACCGTGCTCATTAGGTACGGTTTCCTTTGAGGCCTGGTGTACTGGTATCCTGGTAACCAGTTACCAATATAGTCCCTCTGCTGCAGGCCCGTAGCCAGGATTTTTTCTGGGGGGTGAGCAGATTTTTTCCAAAAGTGGACCTTTTTCCAAAAATGTGGACCTTTTCACAATAGAGAGGTGTAAATTGGCAAAAGTGGACCTTTTGCCCAAATATTGCTTTTTGACCCAAAAAACCACCACACCGCGCCGGGCAGCGCTAGCTTGTTCAAGGCGCTCTACCCACTTCATTCATGGTTCTCACGTCTCTGAATATAATGTCATTCATCATAAGGAGTTGAGCATATCCCCCTCCCTTATTTTTTCCTAGATCGCTTCACTCGCACACAGCATTTTGGGGGACTTTTGGAATTTTGGAGATTTGGGTGGGTACATCCACCCCCGCACCCCCCCTGGATACGGGCCCTGCTCAAGCTGACATCGATTTAATCACATGTCTGGTTGCAAAATTCTGACAGGGTTTATCTTATCAGAATTTTCTGTAGAATTCAAAAATCCATTTTTACTCGCAATCGTGGAATGAGGGTGCAAAGAAAAAATGCACTGTTTTACCAAAAAAATGTCTATTTTTACACGAAAATCGTCAAAATTTCAGCATAAACTTGGTATTGGATAAGCTATTGAGATATTTTTGTTTTAGGTCAGATGAAATGTAAGTAATATGTTGATGATCAGTATAACTAAAGGCTGACTCAGAAGATTTCCCGATGAGAGCGAACTAATTTCCAACAACTCATGCTTTTTGCATGTACATTAATGCTGTCCATATATATATTTGTTGAAAATAACAAGCTCAAATCAAAGTCCTTCCTATAGAAAATCACAACTTTGTTAAAAATTGCGGATCTGGAATTTGTTATATACTGGTACCTTATGGCAATGTTATACAGTGCATAAAGGTTTACTGCATGAACGCCCAAAATCTGATTCATCTCTAACTTGGAAGTCAACAGTGTGAGTGTTTACTATCGCTTAGTTCTAGATGAATATTTTCTACTCAAAATAATTATATTTTGGAAATCTCTGAGTCAGCCTTTAATGAAAATGAATCACAAAATAGGTAAGAAAAGACTTAATTGGTGCAAAAATCCAATTTTCATAATTTTTATGGATTTTTCATTTTTCAAATGTCGTGGAATTGACATATGATGGAAACGTAAAATTTGCATACTAATTGCAAAAAGAAATATTATTCTCAATATTAAAAAGCCCGTTGTTCAAATGGAAAAAAAAGTGCAAATTCAAGTGAAATGCACTTTTTACCAAAAACCTTAATCTTACAAAAGAATTCCTGAAATGTGTTTTTTACCCAAAGTAAGACGCATTTGACCGCCATTGAAGTATTTGGTCTCAAATGAAAGGTAATTAATCTAATGATGCGTGCACAATCTGGACTGATTATTCATTTAGCACTTTTTGGGTGGCAGTTTCTGGAACTGCGATTTTACTTAGTGGTGGATTTACAAAAGAAAATACATCTAGAAATCCCAATATCTAGCACTTTATTGAGGCATATCAAACGTTACTTTTGGCTCTAAATTTTTGGTTGTCCACTGGACAACTGTAGTTTTGGTGTCCAGCGCTCAATTTGTTTGTCCCGGGCAAACGCTGGTGAGAGCTAAAAACATGATTTTGTAATCCCAGAGCTCCTTATTACTTGAAAAGCCTGTGTTTTTGTTAAATGACATGTAATTAATTGAGCTCTGTTGGCTCTTTTAAATGAATCTAGGAGAGTTATTAATAGAGCTCCTCTTTTTTCCTAAAATGAAGGCCTGGTACTTCATGTACAACTTGTCGTTAAAATGATATTGGTTGACAAAATGGGCACCTTTGGTCAGACGACATCCAAACCAAAACATCTTTTAGCTCTAAGTTTTCATAGGTAAATGAGGGAAAAAATGAGCTTTACTTCAGATACCAAAATTTTAATACTTCGACAAAATCTGGGTGAAGTAATTTCCCATTTGTGAAATGAGGGCGCCCTAGGCCTTAAAAAGTTGTTCACCATCACCTTGCCATGTGTGCAGAAATTGACAGGGTATTTCACTGTGTAAGCATATGGAAAAAATAAATATTCATTTTTTTCCTATCACAGGGTGAACCCCAATAAAAACGTACCCACAAATGAAAGTGAGCATCTTGCATGAAAAATTGTTAATTTGGTTGAGTGGTTCTAGATATGGTTCCACTGAACAAAAATCAGCAAAAACAGACTGTCTAAGAGCATCATTTTTTTAGGCATGGAAATCCACAATGCCCAAATCGAGCCAATCGTGTCCTACCCCCACTCCCCGCCAAGGCACAAGACAGACAACTAGTATTTAGCACAACTGCAGCTTGTCCATGGATGTTTCATGAGGGAATGATAAGTACACATGTATTGTTTTGGTAACCAGGCTTTTCAAATATGAAATCCTTTAGCATGCAGTTTAAAACAAGTGCTAAATACCAATTTCTATATTGGGGCGGGCAGGTGGGGTGGTGGGAAGGGGGTAGGACCGGACACCATCTGTAAAGTTTAGCGCGATAATTCAAACCCGTTTTGATGTGAGAGCTAAAATGTGATTTTGTAATTCCCTACAGAGTATGGTTCAAACATTGCTCGACCAAATGGAGGCATATATATTCACTCATAACATCGAAACCAAAATCATGTAGCCACTAAACTTTTCACAGGGTAAAATATGAGGAAAAATAATAGCTTCTTCTGAAACAAAATTTGACCATTTGGTTGAAATCTGGGGTCCCTGGAAATCAGGCTATTAATGATCAAGGACCATGTGTTCTGGTGAGAATGTCTAGTGACAAGCCATGGATTAGAAGGTGAACAAACTTTTTGTTACAAAATGAAGCAAAATTCAGCAAATTTTGAAGTCATAGAAGACAACATAGTTTTGGCCATAAAAACTGTTTTTTTTATTATTTAAACTTAAAGGGCTGTTTGAATTTAAGTCTATTGTGTTCTTACCTTGATATGAGAGCCTGGCACTTGCAAAAACTCCATCAAGTACCGTAGGAAACAAGCTTGCAGTTTTTATGGTAGAAGCAATAATGCATATGGCAAGCCCTAGCGCTATACTAAATATTGAATGGTTAACTTAATTGGCAGTGTTTTGCTATATCTTGTGAATGAATGATTTGAGGCTTAATTGCAGAATGACAATGAGAAAAATACGGGATTTCATCTGATATAAAAAGCAATACTTCCGGGTAAATCAGGGGGTCCCACCTTTAATGACATGGTTAACTATTATTTTTTATAGAAAATTGTCATCTTGCATGTTTAGTGCATTTTAAGTGACCGGAGGAGAATTTTTTGGGATACAACTTGCTCTCAAATTTCACTGGATCGGTCTTAGACCACCTACCGAGAACATTGCGAAAGTTTGTTGGACAGACAATCCAAAAGAAAACCGCAAAACCTTTTTTTGAACGTGAAAAATGGGGTCTCCGGAACTTGGTTTCCAAAATTTCAGAAAATAAGCGCGATGTACCCTCTATTTCCATCTACTTTTTGAGGTTTTTTGAAGAAAATTGGTAGAACATGCTTTGGAACTGAAATGGTTTTAAAATGGGGGTCACTGGAGCTGAAAAAGAGGATCTTATAGGCAGCACATTCATACTAATACTACTTCCTAATGTTGACTCCCTCCAGAGGTTTACTAAAAACTAGGGATGTTATCAATGGAAAGAGTTCCATATGCCCCCTCCCCCAGTTCCAGCTGATCAATTCTGCAGCCTTGACGAAAAACCACAGGATAAGGTTGCAGAATTCGTGGGGAGTGGGGACTAGCGTAGGGAACTCTTGCCACAAGGGGTTTGTTTATTTTATTTATGAACGAGCATAGTGAACATCAGGTTTTATGGGACATGCTCATATCAAATTGGATTATGAGCCCCCATATTTATTGGTCTCTCTATTAGTTGCAAAAATATTGGCGAGACGCAGTCTGGCCCCATATTTTAAAACGCATAGCGAGACAATACATTTTGGGCCTAAACAGCCCGTACACCACCCTCCCCCCGCAGGGGGGGGGGGGGTGCGGTCGCCCCCTCCAAATTCCACAAAAGGTGAAAAAGGTCCACTTTTTGCTGAATTTTTGATAAAAAGGTCCAAAATTTAGAAATTTAGCTACCCAAAAAAAAAAGTCCCACCCACATTTTGGGAGCTAAAATGTTCAAAAAGTCCAAAAAAGGACCATTTTAGGGGGTTAGGCCCACCTTTACCAAAAAGGTCCACTTTTTCGAAAAAAAGGTCCACTTTTTTGAAGTCCCGCACCCCCCCAAAATAAATCCTGCGTACGGCCCTGAGCGTAAATCAGCCGATTTTAAGATTATCATATTTCGGATCCGATATTTTCAACACTTGGACTCCTCAAAACATAATTAAAGGCTAAAGCAGAAAGACCAGGCTGTGGATGACAAAATGCCCTAGGTCAAAGGCTTATTTTACTATTACTGTGACTACATGTAGTATACAGTTATGTAACCCAACTAGGGTTGCAAAGGGGTGGAAAGTTTCCGGGAATTTTGGAACTTTCCCGGAAACTTTCCGGGAATTGTGATTTTGAAGGCCCGGGAATATTGGGAATTTTCGGGAATTTTCAATTTTTGGCATTTATTAAGTTAAAACATATAGTTAAACCATGTTCTCCCCGGAAAAAAAAAATAAAAAACATGTTTGTAGGCCTTCCTTCAATTATGTACTGTTTTGTGCTAAATAAGAATATGCCATCTGTACCAGGCCAATTATAAAGGTACGGAGTCAGGGCACTCGATAAAAATCTAGCCAAAATTGTCGGGTCAACTGCGCATTCCCAAGTTCCTAACCTCAAAAATGTTTGTAAAGGTCTTGTTTCTGTTGGACTAGCTTAACATATTTTAAATACATTTTTGTGTTAGGGACCTTTGAATTTGCATTTTCTGAGGGGCAAATTTGGGCCCTTCTCCATAGACACTGTACAAATGGCAGTTCATTGGGGGGCTGACAGGTGGCTCGGCTTCTGAGCAGGGGGCTTGTGCCCCCCCCCCCCATGGCTGAATTTCCACTGAAATGTTCATGCTTGTTTAACAGGAAGCCGTGCAAAACATTTAAGTAAAGTTAATTTTGAAGATAAGTTTCTCACTTAAAAATTAAGGTTAACTCAAGGTGGGTGGTTAACAGGATACAAGCTAACAAGACCAGTGAGTGATAGAATAGAAAACAAATTGACCCAAACATGTATTGTTTGTTAAGAGTTGATGGTTATTTTCTGTTTTAAAACATGCTTGTTTTTGCTTGTATGTTCTTCTGTAGCATTTCACTGGTGTACCTGTAGAGTAAATCCTAATTGAACAAAAGGACATTAAATTATAGTTTGTATCAATTCCAAAAGATTGTTTTGAAAATTCACACGAAAGTTTCCTAAAATTCCCATAAATTCCCGTTAATTCCCAAAATTTCCATGGAAATTTTCCGCTCTGAAAATTTCCGGGAATTTTGAAAACTCTCGTAACCAACCTCTCATTACTACTAAAAATTTATTTATTACCAATATCATTTGATTTTGGGGGGGGGGGAATAAATTAAAATTGATACGACTGTATTGTTGATTCGATTGTCTGTATTTTTGTATGTTTACGTTAGCTCGACACGTCGTAGCCCGGGCGAAGCCCGGGGCTACGAACTAGAGTACATAGGATATCGCGGGGTTTTTCCGACGGAAAAACCTGTCGGAAAAAAGTTTTAAAATACCTCACTTTTGGTATATTCCGACTCCGTGGGTGTTATTATCATGAATAAATAATTATAGGACCAAAAAAAAAGCAATTCTGAGGTATTATGTAAACATGTTTCTGCAAGTTTTTGTGGAATTTTAATAACGGCAAATTTTAGTATACTTTAGTGCCTTCAATTTTCTTTCATTTTGCACCAGTTATTGATGCCAAACATCCTCGTAAGTACACTGACATGAACTGCACATCCGTTAGAAATAAGATCAGTGACATTATGTATGTAATTTGGATGTCAAGGTGAGTAAATGTCAGGTTTTAAATTCCGTGAGGCCCGCAATCGCTATATACTTCATTCTCTGACCTAGTACACGACCAACCAATATGGAGTGTCTAGTCATTACGTATGTAAAAATCATGATGTATACCTTCTCAACTTCAACTTGATTCTTCTCAATAATTGAACACATAGTCTTAGATTCCCTTTCCCTGAATTCCCCATTGTCATTGAGGATTGTCCTGGTGTTTGGTGAATCCCATATCTCATGTGATTGTTAAAAACCCTTTCAACTTTCAATTGTCTACATGGTGATGGTGAAAACACACCAGCCTGCCACGGCCAGCGGCAGAATCGCGATAGCATAATCTGAACTGTCCACTGCAGCAAACACGGCGCGTTGCGGCTTTCAAAATCGACATGATTTAAAAGATATAACCACAATCAACATTCTATTGGAAGGCCATAAAATTATCCCCTGGTTTGATGAACTTATTGCACTATCATTCAGCTCAACTAAAACTGACCATTTCCCCTCATGGGCGCAGCCATATTTGATTCATGTGTTTTCTAGACGTTTTGATTAAAAACAAATAAACTATTTTAGAGATAAATTCCTTTCATTTTAGAATTATCGAGATTATTTTTAAAATTGTAACTAAACCAATAGGATTGATTCAGATCCCAAAATGCTGACCAAATGAATTTCATTTAGAACACAATTGAACAATATGATTTATTAAAACATCCGACAGGCACCCCCTAACCCATATCTGAGAATTGACCAATCACTCGTATGTTGATGTTGATTACGTCATTGGGCGCGCGGAATTTTGACTGGCTTAGCGCGCTGGGTCAGTGTACTTCGCCTGTACGAACGCGATGACATGAATCATGGCGTCGTCTTTTGACAATAAAGCGCTGGCTAAATTACTAAAATATTAGCTCATGAGCGCTTTTACTGAGACCCGCTTTTTTCTTTTCATATCCCAGTTTTTTTGGAAGGCATTGGCCATGTTTTTCGTCGGGAGATACAGGTAAGACTGATGAATAATCACTCAAGATCAAGCTGGGAACAACACTTCCTGGTCTTGTTAAAAATTGTAATTGCCATTGTAGCAGTGGATCATCCATCACTGATTCATGAATATCATGGATTGCGCAAATTATCACATTGGGTTTTATTTATTTCATCCATTCTTGTTTTATTATAAGTAGAATAAATAACTTGTCAAAAGTGAATTGATACTTTCTAGAGCATGAGAGAATTTGACATTGACAATTTCATTTTTTGTCATTTTCATTTTGTGGATTTATGAATTGGGGTCACTTTCAGACTTTTTGGGATGTCATTTTTTTGGGTCTTTTTTTTGGCTGCCGGGTCCGCAGTACGACCCGCTATAGAAACCACTGTTCTCAAAATTTGAGTGGAGTCCTATTTGGAACTGAAAGTGTTTTTATTTCTGTGTGATATAATGATGATACATTCCTGAAAATTTTGCTGATTAATTGAGATGTATGTAAGTGAATTTTCAAGGGACAAAAATGACAAAGAAAGCCTAATGCTTCAGGAAAATGTAAATATACTTCTAGACTCACTGGAGACTTTGTTTTTTCACACATTTTACACTGAATTGAGTACATGCATAACAGCCATCGCTAACTGTGGTCAAGTAAAAATATGCAGGACACTGGGTGAAGGTCGTGGGTTTTCAGTTGTCTGTAGCTGTATGTCAACACATTTTGCCCATATTGTAAAAATATGTGTAGACTAGCTCTAAGATCCAAGTCCATTACTATTATTATCATCTCTGCCTTACATGTTATGGGTGTTATTAATTACACATTACAGAGGGCTGGCGCAGTCTGGAAGCACTACTGCTTACAGGCGATGTCAAGGTGCTATAGTAATAGTCCCATATCAGGCTCACATTGAACAGCAAATCTACCAGCTAGCTAGTTTCGGTTACCCAACGGTAGGGTGTTCCCCAGGGGCTTCAACGTACCGTTGCGGACTATATCCTCACTCCGCGAGCACATGACATGGCCATTTCAAGAAGCCCCTCTGCATGCAGACGTTAAATCACGCATATGCCCCATTGAGCAGTCTTACAGGATTTGTTAACTAAGGCCACTGTTTTGTGGCAATTTTTTTTTTTTCAGTTTTTTTTTTAGTATCAATGCGATTACTCCCCTTTTAGCCCAAAACTGCAATTTACTTCGGATCCTTGGGAAGGTTTAAGCAGCAAACGCCATGTTGTTGTCAGTCTGGTGCCGGATTAGTGACGTAGTTAATTCTGGCTGATTTTTGGTGTGAACAGTTGCTCAGATACACAAATTTTAATTCAAGTGGTTTTCTGATTGAAACTTCTTTGGTAGCTGTGGAGTGCCATGGAGAGCGAATGCCGCCGTATGATTCGAATGTTATGTTGCCAGATTCGCCATGTGCTGAGCGTTTCTATATATCACGAGGGTATCTGCCTACGTCCTCATTACTATTTGTGTAAGAAATAATCGCCAGAATAAGTAATCAATTTCCGTTAGCAAAGATAGGAAATCACAATAGCTTGCATCTGACTAAAATGCATTGCATTAATCCTGACAATGGGTTTCATAATTATGAGTCAAACTTGGGCTCGCAAATGCATTTCAAAATTTGAACACTGAATGGAGCTTACAAAGTTGTTGGCCTCCTCAATAAGTGCTATTAAAGAGTACAAATGATAATTTGAAGGGCATGGAAGTTGATTCAGGAGTTGTATCAACAAAAAAAATTGCTTGTTGAGAAATGATTTTAAAGAAACAAGTGATAAAGTAAAATTTAAAAATGTTTAAAAATAAATAGTTCATTTCTTTAGTGTAATGGTCATTATTACTCTTAAGGCCATGTGAATACACTATGCCGGGGGCTTATTATGTAGTAATATTCACCAAGTTTATAAGTAGGCCTAACCTATTGAACCCAGCCGTGTATTTTGCAATTTAATTTTGTTCGAAACAGTTGTGAAACTAAGTTTCAACATATTTTGCCGGGTTGAATAATGAGGACTGCGGGAGAAAAACCTCTGGATCAAATTCATATTTAGTATAGTGCCTAGGCTTACTCTAACACCCTCCCCAGGCCACTGCTTCAAATCCACAGGATGAGATCAGGGTCGTACTCACGAATTGTTTTTGGGAGTGGCGTTAACTTGAAAAATTCAAAAAAGTTGTTCTTAAAAAAAATTGACTTAATGTTCTGGTCAAAGTTGCACGCCTCACACAATGACATGGGTCCCTTCTTGAGCTTTTCCCACCCACCAAAAAGGTGGCTTTCTGGCAACTTGTTTTAAATAATCCGTCACTTTTTTATCTAACTCAAACAAAACTATTCCGCACAAGGGGACCATTTGCAAGTGGATCCCCCCCCCCAAAGAAACAACCCCACAGGATACCGTACGAGCCTCGATGAGATGCTTGAATATTTCCTTTCCTTACCCCACTGAACTTGAGTTTTTAGTTGAAACGGTATTATCAAGTTTTCAAATTTGCCACACTGGCAAATACGATGCGCACTCCAAAGCTAACTAAACTCCAATTTCATTAGGCCTAAAAAAAAGTTTTGATTGGCTTAACATAGAAAAAAATAGGGTAGTTAGGTCGATTTTTTTTTTTGTATGTTTTCACATAACCAGAACAAAAATAATTGACACACAAACAAAAACAAATGGCATATCTTCACATTTTTTGCTGGTAACCATCTTTTTATTATTTGTCATTTTGAATGTCCCGCAATCCGTTAGAGTAACCCAAATTCTGTACGGCATTCGAATCCCTGTTTTTTGCATTTTCAGCGTTTTCACATGACCACAAAAAAATTAAAATATTTAGGGTCGGCAGAAAAAATAGGGTCGGTCGGGTTAACGCCCATCAAACAATTTTTTTTTAGCCTTAGCCTAATACAATCCCCACAATGAGAAATAATGAAATCCTAACAATATTGGGTATTGCAAACAAATACATAAGATATGGTGTATCTGATGTTGTATTTTGATAATTTCGTAGTTTTCCATTGTAGAAATCAGTTTCCTCATAAATATAACGAGGTGAAAATTGCATGGCATTTCCCTAAAGAGTAAACGCACTCCAACAAGATTGCTTTCTACTCTTTTCATTTTGTCCTTTTTTAACTAACTTCTTCTGCAAAAAGCAAAATCCTAAACTTAAGTGGGTTAGTTTTCTAAATGTGGTATTTTGTTACTATGGCTCGAGGGTATTCCCAATGTACTTCAGCTCTTTGCATTATTGAACTGGATAGCGAAAGAAGTTGAATCATTAACAAAGATAGGTTTGTCCGTTTGGACTGATTTCATATTCCACTTGTTAATATCATCGGAATCTAGTCGTTGTATTCAGTTTGTTTTCTAGTTTATTAGCATGATAGTCGCAGACTGCATTGGCGACTCTTTCCAATTATTCGTAACGATTCAGCAATGTTGTACCTTTTTCTTATGTTCAATTAACAGAATGATATGATATAGTTATGATAGTGATGTATATCCATTGCTTGAAGCCTTGTTTAATATTCGCGCTTTTGGTAATTCACCATGCGCGTTAGGCCCAGGGCGGCGCCAGGGGGGTTGCAGGGGGGGGGCGAACAATCGCTTAGTTAGGCCTAAAACGTAATTCCTGTCCTTTTCACGCTAAGTTCCGTCTTTTAAAAAACTCAAAGCGTCGTGTAAGCTTAATGTTATATAATGAACAATAGACAATAATAATAAAAGCATTTTGAAACTGGCAATTTAACAAAGCCAAAAATGGAAAAATCATTCAACTACAAATCAGCCATAAACCTAGCTCTGACCAGTTTTTTAAGATGATTTGTCATTGGCCCTTTGTGATCCTTCAACTGTGATATGGTGGAAGCTCGGTTGCAAAGATGGGAATGGTGGCCGTATTTTTATATGGTGACAATAATCCGTTGAATGGCCCCGGTTGAATGATGTGCTTCCTTCACCCAAAGACCCTTTGCTTTGCGAGTTTTCGTACTATCAAATCCAGATTGCAACAACCATTACAACCCAACATTGGGTAACGCTGGATGACCGAAACCATAGCCACATCATACAATATACAACCCCTGAAACTAGCTTCAAACAGTTATAAACGACACCAACAAAATAATACGACTTCTAAAATCGAACAAGCTCACAATCACCGATGTATCGATCAATTGTACATATGGCCAATTTCACAAATAGCAAACCAAAAAAAAACCCTTTGTAGCCCCCAAACCGACCCGGATATACTTTATGACCTGGTGACCCTTCAATTGAGTAAGGACAACAAGACCGAGCTTTGATAATGGCATGTTGCGTGTTTTTTTCGAACTATTTATTGCAATTTTTTTTGCAATGATTACATTAAAAATACGACCGCAGTTACTGGGCTCAGAAGCCCACTAAAGGCTATACTCCCGACTTATCGGAACGCTGCTGAAACTGTAAGTATATTTAAAAGAGCATTTCCTTCCAAGATGCTCAAATATTGGTCCACGGGTGGGTGTTGGAGGGTAAATGTGGTCACGTGCGCTGGTACAGGGTACTCCTCGATCGACCACTGACCGGTCAATTCCGGAGTTGCGGACGTAAACCTTCTCAGAACTTGGTGGACCCGATATTTTTTTAATGATAGAGATGCATTTTGGATTTATTATACTCTAATCGGAACTGTCCTTTGCTGATGTATAAAAATTGACAATCTTATTCCAATATACCCTTCTTGGTCAGCATATCGGCCACAAAAATAGCCCAACCCTCCGTTGCGGACCGGGTATTCACAGAGTTTAATTTGAGGTACTTGTGTATC